>QEOT01000876.1:8376-25667 GCA_003123785.1 Pterocarya stenoptera | reverse complement strand
TATAGTTTCTTTTCCATGGGATTGAAAGCAAGCAACTAAAATATTTTGAAATCACAAAACAAGTTGAGCATGCTAAACAAAACATGAGATTCCAATCTTCTTCTTTTTTTTTCCTACAGTCACCACTTTCAACCAAACAGAGCAAAAAGAAAGAAGAAATTCTGAAAGAAATACATACCAAAAGAAGAAAGGCTGAGTGCCCTCGCTTGCATATCCAATATCATAGTACAACTTGAGATTGTGTCCATACTGATGGCGTGGGTCAATCTGTAGAAAAAAAGATGGAAAGACTAATTAGATTTAGACCAGTGCTCTCGTTTACCTTCAATGTCAACAACTTTTACATTCTCCTTTACCTCCCAAGAACTAAGTGGTTCACAAGTCAACCAATTTTGCATGCAGATTAATGCTTGGACAGTCTCCGACACTAACGAGCTTCGATATGGGTCTATTACACGTTCATCGGTGCTAAATGCTGACTCGGATGCGACGGTGGAAATAAGGATGACCAATACATCATGTGCGATCTCCGCAATGATAGGATATCTAAATGAGTTCTTCTTCCACCAATCTAAAATATCAAACTCAGGTATTTTTTATTCAATCACATTCGACAAATACCTATCCATATCCGAGCTAAGTACTGAACTGTTTTTCTTCTTAAGATATTGATCTAGAGTTGTATCAAAATCATTACAGTTCAGGTCATCACTAATAATACTTGAGGAACTTCTATAAACCATATTTGATGTTCTACTACCTAACCCATGAAACTTGTTGTATTGCTCAATCAAACGATTCATGAGCAATCTTACGTTGGTTTAAATTCTTTTTCTGCATTCATCCCCTTTGCACCTTTTTAACCAATATGACAATACTGTAATCTTATATCGAGGGTCAAGGACAAAAGCTACATAAACAATCATGTTCATCCTATTTGTGTTCCCCCAATATTTATCAAACTTAAGTTTCATAGTAGATGTCATTCTCATCAACATACCATAATCACTCACCCATGTTGTTCAAAGTGTTTTCAATTGTACAAATTTGTTGAAATAACAAATTAAAGGTTACATACAATGAGCTAGAGATTTTCAAGCCATTTGCCAATCTTCAAATGGAGGCGACAAAAGCTGTGACTCCTTCACTCCCATTAGCACAAAAACTTGTTCATATTTTTCAGCAACACTAAGCATTGGGTATGTTGAGTTCCATCTAGTAGGAACATCTAAACACACCATTTTTTCACAAATAATATTCAGCTCATCTGATCATGTTCTAAACATATCAAGCCTTGCCAGTGAGGACTTCACAAATCTTATTGCTTCTCTAATCTTATTTACAGCATCATGAATGATTTTTAAACCATTACATACAATGAGGTTTAAAATATGCGCAGCACATCGCACATATATGAACTCACCTCCCAAAATTGTGAATTCCTTATCTCTTATGTTCTTCTTCACATGATCAATAGCAACGTCATTAGAGGAGACATTATCCACCGTGATCGTACAAAGGCGGTTAATCTCCCAATCTGCCAAGCAAGACTCTAACATCTAAGCAATGGTCTCACCCCTATGATTAGAAATCTTGAAAAACATTATGATTTTTTTGTGTAATATCCAACTTTGATTAATATAATGACATATGACACAAATATAATTCTTGTTTTGTACCGATGTCCATATATCGGTGGTCAAACAAACTCTCTGACTGCTCAACAAAGCCTTCAACCTTTGCTTCTCCTTCTTGTATAAACCAATATACTCTTTTTGGAAGATGGTTCAGGATGACAAGGTATGTCTAGGCTCTAAATAACTTAAAAGGTTAACAAATGCCGGATCCTCTATAATCTTGAATGGCAATTCATACTGGATAAATAAATTGAAAATCATCTCCTTTAATTTTTCGCGATCATATTGTCCTAACACTTGAGGACTAGATCATTTACCATCAATTATAACTTCAGTGTGTGATATTAATTTATACTTAACAAGATTTTTATTCTCTTTAATGGGAGAGTTCGGACAAGAATATCCTAGGTGGTGAGACATTGATGATGTACCATTTTTATAATGGCATCCATAAATCTTGAAGTAATAATTGCATTGAGCTTTAGGTGCAATGGGATCAATAAGTTCAATTCTTGTAAAATGATCTCATACATGAGATTGGTTGATAGCCTTCTTGGCTATTTTTGACTTTGGGTGGAGAGATGGTGTGAGGTTTTGGATATTTATAGAGGAAGGCACTAAAAGACTAGTGTATTCCTCCATGTCCAATGAAATAGACGCTGATCCACCAACACTACCACTAAAACTACCTTCCATCTGTTTTAAACATAAAAAATAATATATATGCTTCAACATCAATAGAACCAACAATGAAAGCAAATAACAAAACTATTAATGTTGCATGAGAATTTGTCAGATCAAATCTAAATAAGAAGGAAAATAATTAAATAAGATTATGCTTTCTGACTATTGGTGGCCTCATGACCCTGACTAGTGCATTTTGGTCAGGCAACCCAACTTCAAAATTAGAAACAGTAGTACTACCAATACATGGAAGGAAATATTTCCTTAAAATCCAAAATAAATCTCTAATTTTTGGTTTGGAAGGGAAACATGCAACTGTTTTAGATTTCACATTAACATTGCTCACTACTAGGCATAGCTGCATATTATATGATCATCAAAACGATATATAAATATGAATCACACATCTTTTGTCTTACCTCTATAATAAATGCAACCATGACTGTACCTTTGTGTGTTGCATCTTACAATATCAATTATATGCAGAGAAGAATAAATAGAAAGAGACTTTGAAAGCTACCCAGACCAGAACTAGCTAGATCGACAATACATTAATATTAAGATATGATCAACAGGAAGCAACAAAGTTAATTACTCATGAAAACCCCATTGAAACCTGAAAAAAAGGCTTTGAATTAAGCAAAAAAAAAAAAAAAATAGCAATACCATTAAATTAAAAGCATCCCATTTTATTATTATATTTTATATAAATACATAAATATATAAATATATTGTGCAATACCAAAAATGATTCCAGTAACTGGAATCTGGAAAGGGAAAAAATATATGTAATGATTCCAGTAATGGGCAAACAAGATCGATCAATGGAGTTTTTCCTTTGAGATCTGTAGAGAATATATATTTTGAGAGACTTACGGACAAAAATCCTAAAACACCCAAAAGTCACAACCAAACCCTAAAACACAAAAATCCCTAAACACATAAACAAAATCCAAAGACTAAAGGCAGAGTATAGAGAGAGAGAGATGATCATATCAATAATGGCGACATTTATGGGGGCAACCTCTCACTGGCGGAAACAGAATGATTGAGAGACTTGAGGGCAAAATGAGATGGTGACTGTGAGATCGAGAGACTTGAGAGGGATGGAATTGAGCGATTGAACACTGAACAGAAGAGTGTGCTCAGTGAAGACTGAAGAGTGAGAAGTCGAGAGTTGAAGACGACGAAGTGTTGTATTCGTGAAGAGTCTGAGACTGAAGAACAAAAAAAATGACTTGGCTTGGCATCGTTTTGTGAAAATCCGGTTATCAAACTGGATAATCGGGTATATAAACCGGATCCGGATTTATTTCACCCACCCGGATGTAATCAGAGCGGATAACTACCCAGCTGTACTCGGATTTCCAGTTTTCGAACCGGATCAAAAAAAAAATCCAGTCCGGTTGCACACCCTTAATGCTTTTAAAGCCTTAAACAGATATAGCTTTCATCCCCCATCGATCTAATTGCTATCAACTCTGTAAAGCCCATGAAAACCAGTTTCTGATGCTAGCACTGAAAATCTGTGAAACTACATATGCATGTCTTCTTCTCCTCCTCCTCCTCTTCTTTTTCTGACAAACCCTCCTCCTCTTCCTCTTTTTCAGACAAACCCCCTTAATTTAATATAGATAACCCTGTTAGGTTTCAAGTTCTAGATTCTACCATGTTTCTTCTTCATCTTGGGCTTGAAAGATGTTGGGAAAACAAGACTCGGGAAATCAAAACGTTTTAAGGGGTCCTTATTGATGCACATGCAAACTCCATGGAGCACTTTCTCGTGAATCTATAATTGCATCACGGTAAAGCATTAAAAAACCTATATGGCCAAGCATGTGAATACCCGAATCTTTCACATGGAAATCTTCATCGAAGTATGTCACAATAAAATATATATAGACGATAAAACTCACTGGGATTTAGTCCAGATGCAAGCTGGACAACATAAATCTTGACAGTAGTTTACACAGATTACACAAACACCCATTTAAATATCAGAAACCCAGGTGGATAATAAACCAGAGTGGATCGAACATCATGGAAAATAACGAATGAGAAAGAGATATCCCCCCATAATTTAATATGGTAAATAAAACAAATGGTAGTAGTAGCAGTAGTATCAGGCTTCAGGAATCAATCATATATCTCTGTCTCGCTTGCACTCTGGTGAGATAGAAGGGTATCTGACTCTGTCAGTGCAGTAGTTGTAAATGGTGTATTTGGTACGGACCCACTGCAGGCGTCTGTACTGATAAGCGTCAAGGTCTTGGAACTCCTTCTGATCCCACCATCTTTTGCCCTGAGTGGCGCAGAACTTAGCCTCCACCGACGCCTCGCAGCCGTCGATGTGGAAGCTCTTGTAGGCGGCGATGAAGGGTGCCTTGGACCAGTCTGTCTTCTCGAGGCCGCCCCTTGTTGCCCAGTCATCGGCGTTCCAGAGGCTGGAGTAGATCTTCATGGGTTGGTTGAATGGGAATCTCAGTCCCAAATCTTTGCAGTTCTTGAACACCCTTATGGGTACGTCGTCCACAAAGAACCTGACACAACGAAAAAGTACAGCATTATCTCTTCCATTCCCCAATGTCCACATGCAGACAAATCAGTGTCTACTTTTGAAAAAAGGTACTGAATCTCTCCCGAATCTCATAATTGATTTCGAAAGACTTCTGTCGGCATCTACGGTTTACAAAAGTAAGGCCCCATGATGAAACCAATCCTCGTTCCTGGTGACCAGAGTTGACACTAATGGGACACACCGACTTCATTAGTCGTTTATTTGTTTGATTTATGTTCCTGTTTGGTCGGAAAATTCTGTTTACATACGTGACAACCGTATATTCCATGATTGCGGCCAACTATTGGATGTTGATGCATATGAATTACGAAATATAATCTATTTATCCTCGGTTAGAGTTTAAAGAATCTGTGAGACTGGATTCAAAAAAAGAAAGAATCTCTAGTCAAGGGTAGGAGCTTCGTCAAGGTAATTTTTTTCTCTCTTTCAGGAAATATTCAAGGAAATAGAGGGTCATCATAAATTTCATCTGATAATTTGTTGATCATGGGTTATAGCCTATAGGGATGAAAAATAATTATAGGTCAATTAACGATTTTGGGTAAGAAGAATCTGCTTATAGCATTAGTCATCAATATCATCAACTAAAAGGAAACCACCCCCCTCATCTAGAGCCAGAAATGTTAATGAAAATCTACTCCAAAGAGCGCAAGCAAAAATAATCATCTGTTATGTCAAACAATGAACTAGGTTCCCAAGAAAAAAAGCAGTTTGAGATTGTGAGAGTTGAGAAAATTTGTTCAGTCCTCTTCTTCTCCCTTTTTCTTTATGAACACTTGGATACGAGAATCATAAACTAAAAATTTGATTATGTATTTTCCAAAACAAATGCAGAAAGAGAGGAAGAAGAAAAACAACTTCCCCCAAAAAAGGAAGAAATAAATAAAAAAAGGAACTTACACAATCTGATACAGATTCCAAAGAACGGAGTAGGAGTGGTAAGCTTGGGTTGGGTCAAACCAAAGATAAATCCTCTGTTCTCTGTCGCCCTTCCCTCCTGTGAAGACATTTGTCTGTAAAATGTAAGGCTGCCCCGTCCTGTTCCCTAAGAACTCGAAGTCTATTTCATCATGCTCCGAGTTTTGAGATGATAGCTGTAGCATAAACATCAAAGATCAGTACTGTACGAAAACAGGATTTGGGGACACTAAGAAGAAAAGCCCAAAGGAGCGTAAAAATCTCGACTTTTTGAAAATCAAGCGAGTAAAATCCCACCTAAACTGGGGTCGTTGGCCACAATTTTGCGACCACTGAAATTTCTTTTTCTTTTTTTTTTCGGTCTTTCTATCGGATAAACTTCCCATGACAATTGATACCATATCACTATAACCGAAGTGTATTGAAAGATGAGAAACAAATCAGATGAGAATCACTCACATAGAAGGCAGTAACTGTTCCGGCAGAATCCCCAGGAACCAACTTGATTTGCATACTGAAGTGACCGAACAGGTAAGAACCCTTGGATTGGAAACCAGTACCTTTAAGAATCAAACATGTGTTGGTGGAAAATATGAGCGACAGGAGCTTAAGATGAGACATGCACAAGCATTTATTCTATGAGCAGATGTCATTAGTCTACTTCTCTAATTCTTAGTACCTGTGTATTTGTCAAGATGGAGCTGAATCTCAGAGCCTCCATTGAAGTACTTAATGTGATCAAAAGCCCATGTGGGCACGTAGTTTCTACCAAATGGCACATCAACAGGCTTCCTCGGAGGAGCTCCCATGGTTCCGGGGACAATAAATAAGAAACCCAGTAACAGAGTGCACACATAAGAACCCATTTTTCTACAAACAAAAAAATCAAACAAAACTGAGCTTATTTCATTTAAAAAAAAAAAGAGCATTACTGAGATATCTCTAATAACAAAATAAGCGAATGGACAAATGAGACCGTTTATTCTTCTTCTGAAGCATTACCAGCGAGAAAGAGAGAGAGGAAGAGAGAGACGTAGAGAATGTGATGAGGAAAAGTGGAGGAGGAGAAGCCCTTTTTGTAGGCTCTCGATTTTATCTGATATACTGTGTTTGATGGGTCCTCTTGGACAACATTTCTAATCCATGAACAATGAAATAATCCTTAACTATTATAATAATAATAACAATAATGATGATAATAATAATGGTGTTAAAGAGCTTTTATCAATGGCGGTGGTGACTGTTGCAGGCTTCTACTTACTTCTCTTCTTTTCTTTTCTTTTCTTTTCTTTTCTTTTCTTTTTCTTTTCCTTTTTCATTTTGTTAATCTGAGCTGAGGTGTTCTGGTGTTACGAACTCTGTTTTTCTTTAGGCACGTAAAAATATTGACAAATCGAGGAGGGTGCAGTCTCTCTCAGTTAAGGTCATGGTCACATGAGAGCGTCGGCCATCACCCATTGCTACAACGAGTCGCATAGCGGTGAAAACTCCCCCGGGTCCCCTTTGTTTACTTGCTTATGCCCGGTGCCCCCACCCGTTCCACTTTTAAAGATCTGCACCTTCTTTTACCTTTTGTCTTTTTATGTACGTGTTTGTGTCTCTGTTTTTCTCCTTCAGCACAGCTCACGGGTATGGCAATAAAAGGCATTTTCCCCACATTCAAAGAACGGCATTCTACATCACTGGTCATCCATTCCATACAAACCGATCAAAATAGTAAAAACAATTTGTTTGAGTACAAAGACTCGATTGCAATCAGTCCAAGATGTGTATTATTTGTTTTTTAGTTCTCAGTAACAAAATAAATTGAAAAGCCATGGTGATGCACAACTACCCACCAGCCACTCTTTACATTACCCATAAATTTCGTTGGAAATAGCCATTTATGAGGGGGAGTCTATGTTCATGGTCCAGAAAACAAACATTTAAGTGTGTTCAATTTGAGATGTACGTGCAATTTAATAAATTTTAAATAAATTAACTTACTTAGGATAATGTACAAAAATATTAGAGAAAATCTACGTGGATGGATGTGCACAGGTTGATTGTATAGACCAATAGTCAATAGAGACCAAAAAGTTCATCTAGAAAGAATCAGGAGGGTTCAAAAGGGTAGGTAGTAAGGTGGGGGTCCAGAGAACATTCAACATGTGGCTGGTCTGCAAAATGCATACCAGCAGCGTCAACCTGAGCACATGCCCCTTGAATGCTCTGCAATCTGCATAAAACCATCGAAATTATAAGCTGCTATACCGTATCTGAAAGAGAGAAAGATACAGATGTATAAAGAAAAGAGAGGGCAATGGTCCATTCCTTCTGGTGGACGTGAATAATTGTGATGGGATATCGTCATTAGGAGGGTTTGCTTTGCTAGCTAAGAGAAGCTAGGCTAGTTGCTAACTGCTTCTGAACTGGCCACGTGTCCTGTGTTCCAGTTCCAGCTCTATCCAACCTGCCCATTTTTATCTCTTAATCCACAGCTCCAGATTCTTGGCAGATTTTTATTCTTCTTAAACGCCCTCTCTCTCTCTCTCTCTCTCTCTCCTTTCTCTTAATTTTGTCATTTTCCATTGATTAATTTTTCCACTGTTCCCTGGTTGCCGACTCTATTTGATGATATTAATTGTTATATTTTTTTAAGTTAATGATAAACCCATTTTGTGGGATCTTTCAAAAGTAAAACCATTTCTAAAGTTGAAACGATCTTTTCAAGCATATTAGTTAGGAGGACATCTACAAGACTGCCCACCAAAGATGTCTAAGGGTTGAAGCCCCATTATTTGCAAATTAGTGGCAACATAAAGAAATCCTTGCCCTCCCACCAGCTTCTGAACCAGCAAAAACATGTGGCATTAATGTCATGACAGGTTTCCACCGGTAATTTGTGCATAAGATTAGGCTAAAATCATCTTCCAAAATCTTCCAAGAGGGCCCTGCCCTTCCCGGAGATTATTTGTTATTAGCTGTCAAATTTGTGAACGTGTCCCAAAATGATCATTTTCATATCAGGATTTTGGGGTTATGCTCATTGCTGTACATGCACCTGCTGCTGCTGCCGCCTTGCTGCGTCAGTCATTGGATGGCAGTCTGGGGTCAGGGTTTCAAATCTGAAAATCAATCCAAATCCATTGCATGCGGCCGGTCGATTAATGCAGAGGCTTTGAATGCTTCATCTGGAGTAGATGTACAGTACGCATAAAGGCTTTTCTTTTTCCAACTTTCAAAGAGACTAAAGCCTTGAATCAAGCAGCGTCTGCTTCGGTTTTGGGCATTCCCAAAATCCAAACATACATGTCTGGTTTTTAGTGAACTGGCCGTTTCTCGTGAGGTCACACTCACACTCTGGTTATTCCACATGTAAGCATCCAGAATTAGGCCTTGAAATGTGTATATTAACGTTTCTCCCCTGGCCATATCTGATGAAAATACAAGACATGAAATTATATGCATGTTTTTATTTATTTAAAAAATGAGATGCGGTACATTAATTTTATTAATAATCTTAGTTTAAAGAAAGAAACTCGTGGTTCAAAAAAAAAAAACTAGCAAAACAAAATGTGTCAAGAAATCAACTTTACAAATTAGGGCCTAAACCGAGGTAAACTCATGTACGGCCACATTTGGATACTGCCACATTTGGATACTAAAATGAGGTGAAATAGTTTTATATGAAAGTTGAAAATTTAATAAAATATTATTAGAATATTATTTTTTAATATAATTATTATTTTAAAATTTTAAAAAATTGAATTGTTTATTATATTTTGTATGAAAAATTAAAAAAATTATAATAATAAAATGAAACATTTTTACTATCTAAACAAAGGCGTAGTCTAACCTATATTCACCCTCATTTCCCCAAGGCCTTTTTGGGGAAGATGAGAGGCCAAAAAATATGTAACAGAAACACCATCAGCCAATGCTTTAGCTAGAAAATAAGCTACAAGATTTTACTTTCCCTGTAAGAATGTTGAACAGAAAATGATAGAATTTGTTAAAAACAAAGAATGTCATTCCAAATGCTATAATACTTCCAAAGAGGACATTTTGAATTAAAAAATCAATTAACAAGGATAGCCAAGTCAAATTCAAATATCACTCTTGAAACATCTAATTATAGACAATAGAATAAACCTTATCTTAGAGCCGTTAGTTTCGCATATGCATTAGTGCATTTGCATGTTTTTATCTAAAATACAATTACAACTTCCATTATTAATTTTTAATCTATTTCAAAATTCTCTCTGATGTTTATTTTATTATTTAAAATTTCGTAAAATTGCTTACATGACATAATTTGATTTAAAAAAATAATTTTAAAATTGAAATCTTACAAACTAAATCTTAACATTTAAGTTATGTGAATAATGTACTTCACATACCAACTTGATAATAGAATAGTTATTAGGGCTGGAAAGCGGGGTCCTGCCCTCGCTGCCCCACCCCGTTTCCACTCCGCCCCTGTGTGGCGGGGCGGATCACCCCGTCCGGCAGATGCGGGGGGCGGGGCCACCCGCCTGCATCTGCCACCAAAACCGGGGACGGGGGCTGATAGGGGTGTCCCCCGTCCCGGATTTATCCCGTCCCGCCTTGGGTTATATATATAAATTATATAATTACACATATATTTAAAAAAAAAATAACCCAGGCATGCCTGGGATTAATTTCCCCGAACCCCCTCCCACACGAGCCCTTCGACTATTTCAAAATCCTCTCTCTCGACTCTCAGTTTCTGTGAGATCTCTAAAATTATTAGTATTTTATTACTATTGATTTATTTCAATTTATTATTATTAATAGTTTTCAATTTATTTGATGTGCATTTTAATTTAGATTATTTTCGGTTTGGGCTTTTGATTTATAGTGTTTTATTTAATTGGGTTGTGTGTGTGTGTTTAAGCCCAGCCCGTATGTGTGTTTAATTAAAACTCAAACCATATGTTTTTAATTAGCCCAGCCGTGTGTTGAAGCCCAGCCCTTCTACTTGTAGTTTTTCTAAATTGTTTGTGTGTGTGTTAGTCAGCCGTGCGGTTTTAATTAGGGCCAACCCATGTGCTTTTGAACCGGCCCGTGTAACCTAGCCCCTTCTCTTGCTTAAAACGGTGTGTTTTGAAATATAGCATTAGGGCAATTCATCTCTTTCTCCTTGCGCCGTGCACCTTCTCCTTCTTCTTTCTTCTTCTCCTTTCTTCTTCTTTCTGGTTTCTTCTTGTTTCCAGCAGCAGCCGACGCCACCCATGACCATTTTCTTCCACGAATCCGTTTGGGCCACGCAAGGATTGAACCACGGCGCCACCTCCTTCTTTTCTCCACCTCCAGCTTCCACCTCCACCTTTCACTTTGTGCCGTGTCGATCGGTGGTGCTTTTCCATGCAATTCGTTGCACACGCGTCCGATATTAACACCATTTCATCTCCACGGCTTCACTGCCGTTTTATTGTTCTCTGTCCGTGAGCCACGCCTCCTTCAACTGCATGTAAACCGATAACTTCATCTGCAAATATCCGAATTTCTCAGCCTATAAATAGGACCGAAATTCACAGCATCATGGCATTCCGATTCTTTGTTCACCTCAAATCTAAGTGCTTAGTTATAGTTTTGTGAATTTTGTTTGGTGAGTCCGAGAGATTGAGTAGTGTTGCATATCCTATTTTGGTTCTTAAAAGCCGTGAGCTTCACTTTATTTCTTAAGGATTTTTGTGCTTGCCGAGAGTGCACCTTCACCCTTGTGATCTTCCAAGATTTTCGTCTTCGATTGTGAGTATATTTCTAAAATACGACTCGCGAGGTTTATAGTAGCATTAATCTAAACTGTTGGTTTGAGATGGGCCTAGAGCCGTTGATGTGTTGGAAATAAAATTATAGTTAATTTGTGAAACTGTGATTTAAATGTATTATTGTAATTTTATATAAATGAATAATGTAATATGTCATCCAATACTTGTAATCATACATATTTATTGTCTTTAATAAATTGTGCTATGAAGTCACGCTGTCTGTTTGGAAATTGAGATTTAATCTGTGGGTGCGTGTGTAACGCGACCCCAAGCCGAGATGGGGGATTATCTCGGTGGAGCTTCTCTGGTCACTCGGGAGCGTAATAGACTGACGTGACTTCCTCTGAGTTGTCGCAGGGCGATGACGGGAACGGACGAGACGGTAACGCTCTCGTACCGATTCCGTGGCCTTTCGCTGGCGGGGTTAGAGGATGCTTGGCCATGTACGCGCTGAACGCGGAACTGGGCATCGCTCGTTACGAAGTCTCATGTACGGACGTTACCCGTGGTGTGACGATGAGAGCCAGGGTGTGCATATGGTCCATAGAGGAGGCCGTAGTGTATGCTTAATAAAATAATGGATATATATTTATATATATATGAGCCAATTGGGATTTTGGCGTGGTGATTAAATGTGTATATTTGAGAAAAGATGTGGAAATTGTTTCTTCATGTTTGACCGTATGTGGTCGTGTTGATTATATTAATGTATCTTAATCTCTTGAGTGTTATTTTGGTTAAGTACTTGCTGAGATGTCATAATCTCACGTGGTGTTTTACCCTGCGGTTCCGTCTTATGGTACCGTAGATTTTGACGCAGAGACTGATTATGAGCCTGAAGGGCCGGCTCCGCCGGAGGCATGATTTGCTGTTATGTTATATTGAAAATATGAGTTTTGTTTACTCTATATTATCTTTTTCTATAATTTATCTATCGGATGACTGTAATATTATTGTAAGGAATATTTTATGGTTTTGAACATTCTGGTACTTAATAAAGTATGACCTTTTTATTCCGCTGCGAGTATTATATTGTACACTCTTTAATTGTTGTACACACTCTGAGCACTCGTTCGTTGGGGTGCGTGATCCGTGTGATAATCTATATATATTATATATTTTTTTTCAATTTTTAAATATATAAGTTAAATTCTAGGTCTAAAATGGCCCAAAAACAGATTCTTGACCATTTAAGGTCAAGAAAACTACACTGGGCCAAAGGCCCAGTAGTAGAGTGTGGGGGTCCAGGCGGATGGAGGTCCACCTCTACACCCTACCCATCGAACGGGGTACCCCGCCCTCACATAGAATGGAGCGGGGTACGGGAAAAAATTTTCCACCCTTATATATGCGGGGGGCGGGGGGTGGGAGAGGGGTGGCCTCGCCCCATAGGGGGCGGGTATCACCCCTAATAGTCATATTGTTAATCTTATTGTTCCAATTATATGGATGAAATTTGTTCCTGTGTAACTTTAATGAATTCTGTTGGGTGAGTTTAGGCCGTTCATTAAGATCGGATTGCGAGTTATACAAATGAAACTCAGGCCCATATCTAGGTAAGGGGATATCCAATCACCGCATATGTCCCTGCCGTCGAGTGGATAGTCGCCGATATCCAAATGTCCGCATAACTGGGAATGCTCCAGTTGAATATCTTTTACCCTTTGAAAAATTCTGCTTTATCATTTATTACACTACAAATCAATAAATGATAAAAATGATAAATCATATGTTTTATGTGTAAATTTTTTATTAAGATATTATTTTTAATCCATATTTTTTTCATAAAAAAATAATGTCAAAAATATAACAAAGACAAGTAACCATTAGAAGGGATAAACATGGGTAATGGGTTTTCTCGAGTAATATATGCAATGAGAAATGATATTTATAGTCATAAATTGTACAAGCGTTGTACACTCTTTTTAAAAAAATAAGTAAATATGAGATCAACATAAAATAAAAATTAATTTTTAATAATAGATCTCACTCATTTTAAAAAAAAAATGCATAACACTTGTTAGTTCTTTTTAAGTAGTAATTTTTTGACGTTACGAGATTTATTGCTCTAACCATATAATGCCTGCTTTTATTCTCTTAAATTACTAGTAGCCGAATCTCTTCAATAATAACGTTGGTTTCTCGTCACTTTTCTTTACCGTTGCTTTTTACGTTTGTTTCTCTAATATGTTGTTAGCATTTCTGTTGGAGAGAGTTTGTCCTTAAGTGATAATTATTCGTATCGTTTTGGATTTAAAAAGTTTTATTGCTTTAATGGTTTCTTCAACGTTGGTTAACGGGCTTGTCTCTATTATGGCTTTTAGTTTATTCATGTTTTTGATCGTGAGGTTCTTAATTATATCTTGGACATTGGTGCTGATCATTCTTTGTCCCGTTTATATATATATTTGTTTGGTTTTTTGTTACGGGAGTGACAAATACTAGAGAAAAAGTGAGATTAAAAAAAAAAAAGAAATGTATTCTTTTTAAAGTATTCTTTTTAAAAAAAAAAAAAAAAAAAAAAAGAGGAGAAGGAGCTTAGAGAGTATATATTTTTTAAAGTATTTTCAGATAAAAGAAATGTATTCTTTTGGTGGAGTTTCGAGCTAAACCGCTTGTATAAAGTAGGTTCAGGTTATACGGCGATTAGTTTGGTTGTTGCATCTTGAAGGAGTCAAGTCAAGAAGATTTCTGCTGTACCGGTTAATTTGAGATTTTGTATACTGCAGAGAGCTTGAATCTCCTTAAAAAGAGAGATATTTTCGTGCCTCAGTCCAAATTGGTTTCTTCTTAATTTTAATTTCATTATAATTTTTATTATGTTATTGTAAATTTTACCAACAATTTTAAGGAGATTTCAATATTGAGCTTACAACTGAAAAATTCAATGAAAGTATTGGAGATCTCAACAAGCCATTCCATTTCAAATGAGCTAATTTCAATAGATGGAAATGCAATATGCTCTTCTATCTAAGCCTTCTCAACGTTTCTTATGTTCTCACTGCAAAGAATCCTAACAAAATCATTATCGAGAACATGACTAAAGTACAAGTGAAAGTTCGCGAAGAAAAGATTGAAAAATATATTAAAGATGAGTATAACTGTCGATGCTATCTTTTAAATTATCTTGCTAATCAATTTTATGATTACTACAATATTACTTACACCTCTACAAAGAAAATCTGAAAAAATTTTACAGAGTAAATATGATACGAAAGAAGCTAGAGTAAAGAAATATGCAGCAAGTGGTTTCTTTCGATATCAAATGGTAGATGAAAAATCTGTTGTGGAGCAAGCGCAAGATTTTCAAATGGTTGTAGATCCGAATACATCAAGATTTGAGACAACCTAATTGTTTGTGGCATCATCAACAAGCTACTACCTTCGTGGATTGAGTTTCAAAAGTCGATGCACCATAAACAAAATGAGACATCATTGGAAACTTTAATCACATGTATTCTCGTAAAAGAGAAAACTAGAGGCTAAGATGATTTGGCGTTTGAAAATGGTGATGAGGATTCCATGACAAAGGTAAACTTGATTTCTGAAAATAGTAGTTTGCCCAAAGGTCAAAATACAAAAAATAATTTTTTGAAGCTGCAAAATAAAAGATTTTAAAAAATTTAGTAGACTTCAAAAAAAGAGTTTTCAAAACCAAAATGATAAGAAACAATGACCCATTCACAAAATCTAGTGTGTTTTGTCTATAGTAAAATTGGGCATTTTGCTCGAATTTGAAAATTCTGGAAGTGAGAAAATAATCCTCAAGTTAACGTAACTGAGGAGCCGTTTGTAGCAATGATCGCAGACATAAACTTGGTTCAATTTGTTGAAGGGTGATAGGTAGATTCTAGTGCTAATAGGCATGTCTGCTATGATAAAGATTGGTTCAAAAATTTTCCTCCCTTTGAAAAAGAAAAGATTATTATGCTTGGTGATTTAAGTAAAACTGAGGTTCTTGGGAGTGGTAAGGTTGAGTTGAAATTCACATCTGGACGTATATTGATGCTCAAAGATGTGCTCTATATACCATCTATGAGGAAGAATTTGATATCGAGTTTTTTACTCAATAAAGAGGGCTTCAAACAAACTATGGAATCTGATCAATATATAATTACAAAAAATGAAGTTTTTGTGAGCAAATATTATGCTTGTGATGGGATGTTTAAATTGAATATTGAGAATAAAGCATAGGATGTTTTTCTTTATGTGTATTGTTTTTTAAATAGTTTGGCACACATGCTTATATCTTTCTTAAATATGGAATAAAAATAAAAATTTGGTTTCTCATCACTTTTCTTTACCGTTGCTTTTTACATTTATCTCTCTCATAATATGTTGTTAGCAGTTCCGTTGGAGAGAGTTTGTCTTTAAATGATGATTATTTGTACCGTTTTGGATTTCAAAAGTTTTATTCCTGTAATGGTTTCTCAACGTTGGTTAATGGGCTTGTCTCTATTATGGCTTTTAGTTTATTGTTTTTGATCGTGAAGTTCTTAATTACATCTTGGACGTCGACGCTGGTCATTCTTGTCCCGTTTATATATATATTTGTTTGGTCTTTTGTTTAGGGGGTGACAAATACTAGAGAAAAAGTGAGATAAAAATTAAAAAAAAAAAAAAAGGCTTAGAGAGTATATATTTTTTAGAATATTTCTAGATAAAAGAAATGTGTTCTTTTGGTGGAAGTTTGAGCTCAACCGCTTGTGCAGAGTTGGTTCAGACTATATGACAATCAGTTGGACTGTTGTATCTTGGAAGAATCAACTCAAGAAGATTTTTGTTGTATCGGTTAGTTTGAGAATTTGTACACCGTAAAGGGCTTAAATCTTCTTAAAAAGAACAATATTTCCGTACCTCAGTCTAAACTAACTTTATCTTAATTTTAATTTTATTATAATTTTTATTATATTATTATAAATTTCACCAACAGTACTTACAACAATTCATGACCGTTACTCTCGGGGATTCTAGTTTGTCTTTAATGGAAAATATGGGTATTTATCATAACACAGGTTTGGGCTTTTTCTTTAGTGTCTAGCGTGTAGGCCAGAATTCATGGATGGTAAAGGCCCAAATTTCATGAATCTAAAGCCGACTTCCAAGTTCCAACCCCCAAAAAAGCAACTATTGCTTGAGGGTTTTCTTCAGACATTCTCATCAAATCTCAAATTCGCATGCAGCCATGTTTCCTACTATATTCATGTGTCCTTTAGATGTATTTCTCATACGTCGTTTTAGAAGCCCATTGCTTTCTCAGATCCGGTTCGTCACCAACACTCACTTACATCTTCTTCTTGGACAGAAGGATTTTCTCCCCTCCCCAAGTTTCTTCCCATCTCTCGTATCACTCACAAACTAAGCTCATCGAGAGTTCGGGAAATCCAAGGGATATTGGAGGTATATCGATTAATCAATTAATTAAGCTGTATAAATTTATAATTAAGTTGTATCATATGAAATCATGTTAATTATAGATTTATTTTTGTGAAATATTTTTATGATAGAAACGTTTCTCCATGACATATCCCCACAACAATTGTTGACACCCCCTTATATAATCAAAACCATTTTCTTTTGTACAAGTAACTCCTCGACATTTTTCTGTCTGTCGAATGAATTTCTAGGATCGACGTTTGCTTTCCCACGAACAAGTCATACATCAACGAATCGAATCGTGACGTAATTTGGGAAAAG
>QEOT01000875.1:0-17251 GCA_003123785.1 Pterocarya stenoptera | reverse complement strand
TTATCATTATAATTGTAACAACTTGCTGTATAAATAAACCAACACACGAACTGGTTTGGCATTGAAGCCAGAACCTTCATTCCTATCTGATTTCTTTCATGGGATATATATATTTGTTTTTGGATAAGTATGCGCAGGGTGGGATATTACGTGGTGATTTTTAACTGATTGCAATGTTAGTTATTCACAAGGAGTAAAAAAGACATAAAAGTATATGAACAAAAAAGGGAGGGTGCATCACTAATCTTGCAATCAATTTCTTCTTAAAAGAGGGGGAAAAGTTATAAAGTTCTATGTATTAGTAGTTCGCCACTTCAAACTACCAGAAAATGGGTCATCTATGCAATCTCACTTGGTTATCCAAAACAGAGAAAAGAAAAGAAAAACATAGTGATCTCACTCATACAGTCACACTAAACACTATCCAAAAAATTAATTGTGATCTCACTCATATTAAACAATCAGACAGAATACTAATATTAACAAGGAAGAAAGCAAGTTGTCTGAAAATGCACATGGAAAAGAAAATTTGGCTCAGAACTCACAGCATGTTGTGTAAAAACTCCCCTTTCGGCAGGTTAAATTTCTTGATGTTGTCAGCTGATGCAGATGCAAAACAGTGCCTGGGAAAAAGAGCAGATATATAATATGTTTTCATAAAAGGATGATATTAAAACCACGGCTCTGTATGGCACATACTCTTTAGGATGCTGTGCCATTGCTCGCACAGACTTTTTATGGTGTGTGAGAGTCAACATTGTTTTTCCTGCAAAGCAGCAGTTTATAGGTAAAAAAATAGTAACGGTATTCAAATTGGGAAAAAGAAACCAATGACACAAATCAAAATTACCAAATCTGAGGTCCCAGAATTTGATGGTCGAGTCGTGAGAGCCAGTAACAACTTGTGGATCCTGAAAAAATAAGAAACAAATTATATATATCACACAACTCAAATCCACCCCACCCCCATATTAACGGACGAATCCACATATAATTAACAATAAAAAAACCCCAAACCAACATTTGGAGATATTCACACAAAACTACGAATAATAACAGCATATCTATGTTCGCATTTTAACAACCACCCAAGGGATATACTTGTAACTCCACAACATGTAAACCAATATAGATGCATACCCCCCTCCCCTTTTCTTCTTTTCTTCCTTTCCACAACTCAGAAAAGAAATTCCTACTAAAGTAGCAAAATGTGGCCCCCGTAAAATATAGTATCAGCAGTGCAATCAAGATTTTAAAAGAAAAACATATATGGAAAAAAAAAATAAATAAAAAAAAAAAAAAGGAATCCACATACCATAGGTCGAGTAAACACCGAGCAGACAGTGTTATCGTGGCCAGATAGAGCAAAAATTTGTGCCTTGCTACGAATATCCCAGACCTAGACATTGTTGTATCAAAACATACAAATTCATATTTTTCATCCCAATTTCTCAAAACAATGCTAACAATCACCGAGTGTAGAAGCTAAAAATACTGCAGCTGTTATGACATTGCAGAAAGTAACTTCTGTCATACTACTTAACTGCATACCCGGCAGACAGAATCACGTCCCCCGGTCAGCAAAACATCAATAGTGGGATGGAGAGCCAAGCAATAGACACCACTTAGATGACCATGATAAGATCGGATGGCCTGCACAGCAATTAATATGTTTGATAAGAATCAGAGTGACTAAAACAAGAGCATTGAAGTTTTTTATTTCATGGAGGTTCTAACCTTATTCTGCTCAAGGTCCCAACATTTAACTAGTTTGTCATCACCAGCAGAAAACATGTAAGTATGTTTGCTGCTGACAGCAAGGCCTGCAAAAGAAAACACACTTTTTTAGCCATCTTGTGCCCAATAATATAGCCATTAACCATACCAAAATTAGGCACTAAAATTTCTATAACATCAATAATTTGTTAGGAGCTGACCTCGTATTTGTTCAATGTGTCCTGTTAGTGTGAGTTTTAGCCTTCCACTTCCCACATCCCATATCTAGTCAGGCAAAAATAACAACAAAAACACTCAGTTGTTGTTCCTTACAAAAAACTGTCACAGGAGACTGGCATTAGGGTAGTTGCATAACCATAATCTTTGGTTTTCAAATCACAGAAGAGATTGCATGACCAGAGTCAGTTTGGAAATAAGAGACACTCTATCTCCTTATCCACCTCGCAATAACTGAGCTTTGGAATAGAGCAGTCTTTTAGTTTACTTGGCTCAATTTTGCCAGGTTTTCTGCCCAAGTTCCCTAGAGCAGTTTCTAAAGATAATAATTTCCTAAACATTTCCAAGTTTACATCCGGTACTGCTGAACCATCCAATCAGGATAATTTTGGATAAACTAAACATTTCTGACTAGACAAGAAATTCTAAGGTGATGCTAGAGAGAGCAGGGGCAGTAAATGTTAGACAACAGGAATGAGATAAAATTTTTAAAAGTACCAATGGATGCCCAAATGATCATGATATCATTCATCAGAACAAGTCCGTGGAACTAATTTCATGAACTAAATTGAAGCTGGATACCTTGATTGTGCGATCGGCAGAGCCAGTACAAAACCACGTATTGCTTGGATCAAATGCAATAGATCTCACCCATCCCAAGTGGCCACTGATGACCTACAGAAATGAAAATGCATAATGTTAAAATGTAAAAGAAAAGATGCAGCAATTTAAAGTTTCTTCAGAAAAAAAAGGCACACAATTTATTCCTTTTTCTTTTAAAAAAGAACAAAATTTAAATCTTAAAACTTTCACACAATCATGCAGTTTAGTTTTTTTTTTTAAGAAACTATTTAATGCAATACTACAATGGAGGCTTACCCTGTAAGTCTTCCATGGAGGATGCCATACAGGACGTGGCCATTTGCTTGGGATTCTTTCCATTATTGCAGATGTAGATAAATTCCTACAAGAAGGAAAACAAAGCAATCTAAGTCAAATTGTGCTATGTGCCAGACGATAAATTGATACGCATGATAATGCAACATAGTCTACAATCCACTTCCGAACTTCAATTGTCTACTGGTTTCTTAAAGAGAGAACTGAGAAAAGTCAATTCCATTTCCAATGCTCCCTAACTGCATATCTGAAAAAAAAAATTATATGATGACAAGTATTAAAGTGCATCTAAGCATAATGCATGTGCATTTCAACAATAGACTGCATGTGTGCTAAGATACAGAAATACTTGTTTCCCAAATTAAGGCTCTTTGCTTATCCCCAACAAAATATGCTAAAACCATTGTTTGTTTTTCCTTAAATCATAATCATAAATCCCCTTGAAGGGATTGGTTGTCAAATTAACCATTCTTTGTAATCCCCATCATAAATAAAATAAAGAAGCTAAAACCTTTCAGATGACCCTGAAGCAGAAACAACTGCAGTGCTTTTGCTGGGTAGACCGATATCATTCCTGGAAAAAAAACATGAATCATCAACACTAGTTCAATACAATGAAAAATGTTTCCTACAAAAAAAAAAAAAAAAAGAATGTTAAAGAAGCAAAGAATAGTAGTTATAGCTGTGGAGAAAACTGACTGAACCAACTTACACAACCAAATTGGTTGAATTCAATGAGGATATCAGTGATATTTGGTTTTAAATAATTAGAAACCAAATAATTGGCATCCAAAAGACTATATAACCGAAACAAAAAGTGAACTGGTTAGATACTAATTAGAAAAGGTGTAATATAACCTACACCTACCCCCATTAAGTCCCCATCAAACAAGGTAGACCCACAAGTTGGGTGGTAGACCAAAGGGTACTTCTTCTAAGACGTGTACTATATAATTTGGCTTTTGGAGAGAAGTGAAAGATTAAAATTTACGGGAGCTGACTGGTAGTTGTTTCAAATATATTCTTTATAATCAAAAGTTGGAACAAAAGATAAACATACATAAGTGAAAATCATATGTACCTAGAATACATATGTTTTTTTATCAGTAAAAAAAAATCCGTTTTTTAGGTACATATGATGATACAGATGCAACACAATCTCATGGCCACAGGCCACATCTTTTGTGACTATGAAGTTGTATACGCGTGATTTTAACCCAAATAAGTAAAAATCTCATTTAGCTCCTTATAATATCCCTAATCTTTCATCACCCTCTATGATACCGCATATGATAAGAATAAGGGTAGGTGGTAAATGACCACATTGTTTGGAAAGAAAAAATTCTTGCTCTTTATAAGATTCCAATGGGGCTTCAATTGTATCATTGACTAATCTTTTTGGAGTATAGGCTATGTGGTTTGAACCTTCCATTGGGACGTTACAAATGGTATCAGAACCTATCCCAACTAGAAATGTGAGACTTTAGTCGTGCCATCTACAACGGACAAGCCCGACTAGGATGTCTGGAATTTAAGGAGAGGAGATTGTGATACCCCATATGATAAGGATAAAGGTAAGTGGTGAATGGGATCCCACATTACTTGGGAAGGAAAAATTCTTGCTTTTTATAAGGTTCCAATGGAGCTCCAATTGTATCATTGAACTAGTCCTTTTGGAGTATAGGCCATATGATTTGGGCCTTCCATTGGGGTGTTACAACCTTAGTCCCTATTCTCAATCAGTGAGCCCCCATCTCCCTCATCTCTCACAACATCTCTCAACTTCCATTGTCTCTTCCACCACCACCATATCCTCAGCCTTTTTTTTAATAAGTATATCCTTAGTCTATTTTTATACACCCTACTATATTCTTCTCTGCCTCAAGAACCGGAACAAGATCATTCACTTAAGATCTAGAACATTATATCTGGAGAAAGGGTAGAGAATCTTCTGGTTGCAATGTGAGCAATATTAAGGGAGTGAGTAAGGGTAGAGAATACTTACAATGCCTTTGGTTGAATGGATGGACCAACGACTAGAGCATTTTGAGCTCCTCCCTTCTGGAGATCACTAGAATCCTCTGGGCCTACAAAACAATAACAGCGTATAAGAAAAAAATCGGTCATGATTGCAGTGTGAGCAATATTACACCTAATATCAACATCATTCCAGAAAAGTGAAATAAAACAAAATGCATCAACATATTTTCTTCTAGCATTTTGCTTCACTTAAAAAAATTGCCTTCAGGGGTGCTTTTGTCTTCCAAATACTCAGCAGACTGTGAACTTAGGCCTCATTTGTTTTCAAAAAGCATCTCATCTCATCTTATCCCAATTTCATCATTACACTTTCTCAAATTCCAATACAAAATAAAATAAACAATTCAACATTTTCAAATCCCAAAATAAAAATAATATTAAAAAATATATTCTAACAATACTTTATTTAACCTTTTAATTTTAATCTCAACTCATCTCATCTCATCTCCGAAAACAAACAAGCTCTTAGAAGGGCACCAAAAGATCTTCTTCAACCCCCCCCCCCCCAAAAAACAAAATAAGGATAGAGTACAGTAGATCATAGAACTCCGAAAAAGCAGTAACTTCCCAATCTTGTGCATTTCTAAAGAATGTAACATTCCATTGGAGAGTTCCATTAGATAGGATTAAGAGGTCCACAATTGAGGCTTCTTTCATTCTTGCCATGCCATAGAATTCTGGATAAGCTTTCTTGAATGCCCCATCACCAAACCATACATTGTGCCAATATTTGATTTTGGATCCATCACCCACTTCAAACAGATATTTCTCTAATACGTGTCGCATCATCTTCTTATGTGTTTCCATAATCCCACCCCATATGGCCCACTTACCTCATTCAAACACCATCTTCCTATAGTTCACCATACTTTGATTCTATGACGGCTCTCCACAATACTCCTCGTTCATTGTGGTATCTCCATAGCCCTTTTCCAAGCAAAGCTTTTAAAGAATATTTAATCCTCCTTCCGGTTAGGGGAGCATACCGTGGCCCATTTTACCAAGTAGAATTTAAAATCATCGTTAATTCCCCCCCCCCCCCAAAAAAAAAGAAAAAAAGAAAAAGAAAAAGAAATCAAGTTGAAGTTTCTCCATGCGTGCAACGAGCCACCTTGGTGGGAATTAGAAATAGGGATAGAAAGTAGGTTGGCAAGTTGGAAATGGTACTTTTGATTAAAGTTACCCTACCAGCTCTAGATAGATACATCATGTTCCAATTAGCCAATTTCTGCTCTATTTTTTCTAGTACATCGTCCCAAATAGATTTTGGATTGAACAGAAAACCCATAGGAAGGCCCAAATATTTCATCATCAGCTGAGATATCTTAGATTCCAGAATGTAAGCCATGCTCTCCACATTCAAAACAATCCCCCACTGAGGCTAATTCTGATTTAGCCAAGTTCACCTTCAACCCCGATGCTGAATTTACACGAAAAAGTCACAGATGACCCCTACTTGATCAAAACAAATGAACAATAGAGTACATGTACTGCAATACCAGTCAGAAATAATTTCATCAAGTGATTCACTAGTAGGGAAGACTGCCACGACACAGGTGGAAATGTTAATATATCCTAAGCTTCACAGATAAATGACATTGGTTTCCACACTCCAGTGATTTAGTTACGGTTTGAGAACAAAATCACCAATTAAAGAACTAAATTAATTATTAATTCAATCATTATTTTGGATCATTACAATATTAAAAAATTACCCGTAAGAGAAAGGGTATTAGGAGGCACCGGAGGTTGAGCACCGCGATCCAATGCAACGGCATTAGCTTCGCTAAGAGGTCGACTCGTCGTGGCTTTGGTTCCTAGATACTCGTGGCTAACCTACAAAAAACCGAATTAAGCTTTAGTTCAAAATCCAAAAACTTGAAACCATCCGATATACGCTCCGGCATTTGTTTACTTTTCATACACGATTAAAGAACCCACAATTTTTAAATGAACGGAAAACCCACTGACCTTGTGGCTCATGCGAATTTTTTTACTGCACACCAATGAAAAAAAGAAAAAGAAAACAATTAGGTCACAACGAAACTAGAGCCATAACGTTTCAGTAGGGGCAAAATACATAGATTTGAGGGTAAACCTCTCCGGGTCAGGAGGAGCGAGGTGGCCATGGAGAGGAGAGAAGAGATCGAGGGCTCGCTTGAGGGATTTGAAGCTCAGCTTCTTCAGCGACTGTGGCTCCACTGGCTCCATCTCTAGGGAGGGCCCTGGCATTTCGAGTCCCAGAACTTACTCTGCAAGTGTCCCGAGTCTGCTAAGCTGCTCTGAATGAAATTGTGATTTTTTAAAAATGTTTAAAAATGATTTTAAAAAATATAAAATAAAAAAAATATTTATAATTGTAATGTGTAAATATTGTATATTTTTTAAAAAAAAATAAATATAAAATTTACATAAAAAAAAAAAGTTAATTAAATTTTTAATAATATCTCTTATTAATTTTTAAAAAACTTTTTATAATATTAATCTATTTTATAATTATATATGACATTATTTAATAAAAAAATATATTTTATATTTCTAAGTAGAAAATCTCGAGTTGAGTGTCTGAGAATTTTTATCGAGAAAATTAACGTTTGGAGTTGAGTTAAGATGATAGAATATTATTAGAATATTGTTTTTTAATATTATTATTATTTTAAAATTTTAAAAAGTTGAATTATTTATTATATTTTATATTAAAATTTGAAAAAATTATAATGATGAGTTGAGATGAGTTGAATTTGATTTAGATGCAAACATACCCAAACTAATGAATTTTTGTCGGTAAAGAAAGTTGTCTATGGGCCTTGGGCCGAAATCATCAAAAGTTTAGCGTATTTTACGTAGGATTATTTTATTAGGGTTGGACCTGCGAGTCCATTAAGTTTAGTTAAGTTCAGCGGGCTTGTGAACCCATTTAAATAGTCTTTGTATCTTTTAGTTATCACATGGTGACAGTTACGTTGTTTTAGAACTCTCTCAGCCAGCACACTTTTACTGGGGCATCTGGTGTGGGTTTGTTATGCAATTCAGTATTTTCTACTCTCTCCTTGCTTTGGAGGAGCTCACCCTAGGAGTGAGGCATCATAGTCCTCTTCCCTTGTGTTTTTTGCAAAATTCTCTAATTACTGAACAAGAGTGTTACAAATTGATATTAGAGATATTGACCTCTGTGCTATCAAAATTTCTAAAAGAAATTCTTGCATCATTATACAAGATCAAGGAACTGGATGAACAATCACAATAAACTCAAGAACATATCTTCTAGAAAATAAGAGATTTCAAGAACAACCGCAATGAAACTCTAAGCTATTTGGAGCACCAAGCTGGGGTGATGAAAGAAGAAGAACCAGTAACGATAATTCAACCAAGCCAGAACCACCTCCAAAACTCTCAGCTAAATTCATGACTCCCTTCGTAGCTCTTTTACGACTCCCTTCGTTGCCACCTCCATTCATGTTCAAGAGCGAAGCATCAACAATTATGTGTATTGAAATCAATCCCAATATTTGCTCCCATCTGAAATTTGGGAGTTCCACCCCATGGGAGTTCGACTGGGGGCATTATCGGGAACCAGATCAGGGCGAAAGATCTGGTTGTAAGAGCTCGATCTGATGTTTTCCATGGTGCCCAGTTCAAGATTCATGAACACCGCCTTGGAGGCGAACCTCTCGCCAAAAGCCTCATAGTAAACATCGATCTCGTCTAATTTTAGATCCAAGGACAAACTATCGCCTTGATACCACCCTGTTGGATCGACCCCATGCTCATCACCACCACTGCTACCTCTCTTTCTATTTTCAACTTTGTCCCAAACCATGGCATTGCAGCATCTCAATTTTCCCTTCAGTTTTCAATTGGTCTCGTTTGGTTTCTTGATTGCACTCAACTCAACTGAGTTCAGTCTAGATTTAGACTTATTCTAATATCCAAACACCTAACTTTCAAATTATTAAACTTATCTCAACTTAAAACCTCTTTACATGTAGGATCCACAACCTTTTTAAATTCAAAACTTCTTTATACATGAGACTCACAACCTTTTTCAATTCAACACATTTTTATACATGGGACTCACAACTTTTTTCAACTTTCCATAAATACATCTAAACTCATTTTAATATTCAAACACATCTAAGTTCATCTTAGGTGGGCCCCACGGAACTCACTCCACCATCTCAACCTACTACTATTTATAGAGAACTCAACTCAGCTCAACATCCAAACGCAGCTATATGTTGTACTAACACATAAATCCATTGCCTCTAAAACTTTTGTGGAACTAGAATACATCTATTGGTCCTACACATATAATTGAAAATTAGTAGAACTAAATAGAATTATTGAAGACGCGCCTAACCTGTTCGATAAAATGCATAGGAGACGTTTTATTTCGAAGAAGGGAAAGTGTATGATGCCTATGAACTTTGAGGTATGTTATAGCGAGCCTGAACCCACTTTTGTCCTGGCTGCTTCAACCTCTAAAGTATTGCAAGGAGATAGGCAACTCAACCTCATGCTTAGGGGTGTAAAATTTAATCGAAAAATCAGACCAGACTGGTTTGAACTGGTGGAACCATCCGCTTTTAGACCAATCCAATCCGGAATCTAATTCTAAAACCGGCTGGTATCGGTCTAGTTCTAGTTCTATACTTTTTATGATCAGACTGGATTGATTCACTATATTATATATTTTAAATTAATTTTTTTTAATATTATATATAATATTTTTTATATTATATAAAATTTATATATAATATATAGAATAATATTAAAGATGAAGATCTTTATTCATATATATAATAACATTTTTTGGGGACAAATTATATATATATTCTTACCTGTTTTAATTCCCAAGCGAATCCACAAATATTCTTGTTGGCATGCATATATATGATCTTTATAAAGAAATATTATTAATTTAAGGTAATTTCATACTATCATATCTAAATAGTTGCATGAAATATGCATGGCCTTATATGTTGTCATACTGAGTCCAATCATCGAAGCCTAATAATCATAAACATTTTATTTTATGTATCTTTAGATTTGGAAGCTTATCCGAATGAAGTTCTCCCGAACGGCAATCTTTATGTTGCCCAAAATATATTGGTGACTTTGAACGATTCTCTCAATTTTTATGCATTTTATTAAAATTGGAAAACTGGACTGGAATTGATAAAATCGGAAGTACCGGTTTTGGAAGGTAACTATTGCGTAATCAATTTTTGAAAATACAAAACTGGTGCCTACCGGTTCGGTCCTAAATTATGTACATAACTAGACCAGATTGGATTGGTTTCACCCCTACTCATGATTCATAAAATTTCTATCAATAGGAATGGTTCGACAATTGTTGGTTCAGAGTGTTTACAAATTATGTACGTCTATGGGCATAATTCTTCTGAAGGTGGAAATGATACAAATACAGATACTCTAGTTTGGAGGGAACTAAACACTCCAGGCCATATGTTGTCCCCTTAAGTTGGTCATGCGATTGATGCATTTGGCAAGAACTTGTTTGTTTTTGGGGAGTTTACTTATGCTTAGAGTCCATGCGATGGCCTGATATTTGAAGCCCATTATACTTCTCTTGTAATATGTGGTGGAGGGCAATGGAAAAATCTAATGGTTTTGCAAGTTTGAGAGGTGAGATAAGAATTTTATGTTTTGTTTTAAAGTTTAAAATATTATTTTTTAATTTTGAGAATTGAAAAAGTTGAATTGTTTATTATATTTTGAATAGAAATTTAAAAAAGATGTAATGATAAGATAAGATGAGATGAGAATTTTAAAAAATTTTGGAATGTATAAAAATGCAGCTCCTCTATTACTCAATGAATTGCTACTTGGGGTTGCTTGTTAATGGTATGAGATAAATCTTGAAAGGGGGTGGGATTCCTAGAATTTTCTTGTAGTGCCTATTTTTTCACTCAAGGGTTTTACAATGACACCTCATTATGGGAGATCATTTGGTGAACAAAACTATGAATAAGATATTTCACCTTTTTTAATTTTATTCTAATCTTCTTGGGGGCGTATGAAGGAACAAAGATGATGGGTTTCTTGACCCAATTGACATTACCCTTGGTAAGGGTTTAGATGGATATCATGTATATCCAATGTGGGTGAGAAGTCAACCCTCTTGCGTGCAACATGTCTAGCTATAATAGGGGACAGTTGGACTGCTATGTGCCCTGTGAGTTGAGTGTTCTCTCATTCGTGGATATTATCTTCACACGACTTGATGCTATGGATCGAATCATGATCGGGAACGACAGGAAGAGCATCTTCTACGTCGGGTTGTTTGTTGAAGAGAGGGGTTTGCAATCTAGTATTGAAGCAGATGTCAAGAGTCTCTTGGAAAAGACTCATGTGTAATTGGAATGTTGGTTTGAAGGTGAGACGAGAATTTTGTGTTTTATTTTAAAGTTTAAAATATTATTTTTTAGTTTTGAGATTTGAAAAAGTTGAATTGAGATTTTAAAAAGTTGTATTGGCATTTGAAAAAAATGTAATGATAAGATGAGATGAGTTGAAAATTTTATGTTTTGTCTTATATTCCAAACCTATCCGACCAGGTGCATTCTGCTACAGTAAACGTCATTGAGTACTGGGAGGCTGCTCTTAAACACCTTCATATATACAAGACTGAGGCTAGTTTGGAGGATGAAAATAAATTAGAGACTGATCCTAGTCTAGGACGGAAAGAGGACTACGCTGAGCATGATTTTGATGATGCCCAAGTATTTTTTTCCAAAACCCATGAAGGAAAAGACTTATAAGGACGAACAAGAGGTTGGGTCATTTTTCCTTGAACTGTTGCATGGTTTTTATCAGAAACTAATTGGTGGCAAGATGTGTGGAGGAGACACTAGCGGCTGCAAAGATATGGTGGGTTCAGAACCTAATGTGAGTTCAATTCCACACTGTTCTGCTGCAAATAGTGACTTCTCATTATCCTCTTGTTCAAGTTTGACACCTTCAAAGGGAGAAGTTGTGGGCTGTGGGGAGTCAAGCTCAACTGCTGGTTGTTCCAACTCCAAGCTGGTTGATCAATTTATCATTATGGGATCCTCTAAAAAGATGGTTTCCAAAGTAATTCAAGAAAATGGGGAGGAAAACACATTCAATTCTTGAAATTCCCCTTACATACGCAGATCACGAAAGCCTTCCTCAAGAACAGCAGGATGTCAATTCTTATAATTCCTCTTGGGACAGTGATGGGGCTCTAGAGGACTAACCCAGAAAGTAATAGAAGATTTTGTGTAGGTTGTAAGATCAATAAAGGTCCTTTGGTCTCTGTGGGGATACCAAATTTTGTCAAGGCAGGGAACACTCAAACTTCTTCTTAGCTGAGTCTTGGACCTGTACGGACATTCTTGTTTGAATTCACAACGCTCCTCAACTCATCTTAGCTCATCTCATCTTCATCATTATAATTTTTCTAAATTTTTACACAAAATATAATAATATTTTTTTTTCAAATCTCAAAAGAATATTCATAAATTTTCACACCAAAATATAATAAACAATTTTACTTTTTCAAATTTCAAAAAAATCTTCTTCAATTCCTATATAAAAAATAATAAACAATCAACTTTTTCAAATATTAAAATAATAATAATATTAAAAAATAAAATTTATAAAATATTTTATTCTAATATTCACAAACAATCTCAACTCATTTCCACTCTCTTCAATCCAAACAGCCCAAAGTCTGTCGAGAAGGTTATATTTGGGCCTTGGGCCAAAATACTCAGAAGTAGAGCCAGTTAGCTTACTTTACATGGGGTTATTTTATAGGGTTGGACCTGCGAGTCCATTGGTTTTAGTTTAGTCCAGGCTGTCCAGCAGGCCTGCGAGCCCATTTAAAATAGTCTTGGTGTCTTTCAATTATCACATGGTGACAGTGGGTTTGTTTTAGAACTCTCTCAACCAGCACATATTTACCAGGGCGTCCAGTGTGGGTTTGTTATGACTGATTCTTAATGCAATTCAGTATTTTTTTTTTTTTTCCTTTCTCTCTCTTTTCTCTCTTTGCTTTGGAAGAGCTCACCCTCGAAGCGAGGCATCACTATCCCCCCCTGGTGTTTTCTGCAAAGTTCTCTAATTACTAAACAAGAGTGTTACTACAAGATAGTTCTAGGGGTTTAGAGAGGGAGTAAGAGAGGAGCTTTTGAATGCGGTGGCGGCAAGCCCTAGGGCAAGGTGTTGAGGGAATCCGAAAAACCCATTTCCACCAACACATTCATAGATAAACTAGCAAATTACATGATACAAGATCTAATGGGGTGGGAGTCCCCTACAGTCTTCTCAAAACCAATAAATACATCACAAAAATAAGAAAAAATGGATCTAGAGCCAAAAGTTTGACTCACACCCATTTTCCACCAGGGGAGACTGCTTGAAGTGATTTTAATATAGTTTAATAAACAAACTATAATATTGCGGCTAGAAGCCACAGTGAAGGGTTGTGTGTTGCATCTTGTTGATCTGGACTGGTTGAAAAAGACTTTTACATCCACTTTTACTTGATCATTGGTTAGGAAAAGCGGGAACATATGAACATAGCAATCAGAGGATGCATCGACACACGTACCTATTTGTTTTGCTAGACAAACACTTGAAACACCATAGGTCGTGCAGCATAACCCAGCCATGATTTCAGTTGGAAAAATTTTACCTATTACTTTTTATATTTATGTTTTAAAACAATAAAAAATATCCAAGGAATATAAAAAAAAAATCACATATAATGTAGTATTATTCTTTCAATTATCATACTCATCCAACTATTCATAAATGCTTTTAAAAAAGAAAAAAGGAAAAAGTTATTTTCTATTCAGGGGTGGGGGTTCGAACCTGATTCTTTCATTTGAAGACCAAACCTTATGTCTGCTCCAAAGGACCTTGACATTTTTTGCTTTTTTGAAAAGATAGAGGATGTTTTGTCACATAATCTAAAATTAACATTTAGTTTATAACATTATACCAAAATGCTTTCAGGGAGGATAGTATTAAAGTTTCAAACAATCGGATGACACCAGTTTCAAGAAGGCATCTTTTCTTTTATGATTAATATAAGATGATTTGATCATAAAAGAAAACGAAATGCATAAAGAGGTGATGAGGTTCCTATAAATAATCCCAAACATTGGATTCATTGCAAAAATTTAAACCTAATATATATAGTATATATAATATCATATATATATAATATACTGAAAAAATTTGACCGAACCGGACAAAAATTGGTAAAATTGGAAGTACTATTTTAGGTGTATAACCGATGCGGTATCGGTTCTTCAAATCTCAAAATCGGTATATTTCAGTTCGGTTATAAAATATGTTCAAAACCGGACAAAATGTGACCCATTACACTCCTAAAAGGTGGGCTTTGTGGATGGGGAAGAGAGTTTCAAAATTGCAGATTTGTCGGATCATATAGGAGTAGAACGGGAGAAAGGTAAAGGCATGTGGCAATTGCTCATATACATGAAAGTATTAGTTGAAATTTGGAAAGCCCGAGTATTTTTCCAAGTTGGAAGAATACTTGCCCTCTGTTACAAAACCCTATCACTTTTAGACAATAATAGTCATTTTAATGTTTGCAGATAATTGTGCCCTTTTGTATAGGGCCAATATTACTGAATGGAACAAAGTGCAAAGAATTTTGGATAGATATGGGGCTACATTAGGTCAACGCTTGAAGAAACAAAAAACAACTATATTTTTCAGCTAATACAGAATCTACAACAAAGCAACAGATAATTCAAGTGGTTGGGGTTCATCCTTGTGGCAGCTATGATAAATATCTTGGGTTACCAACCATGGTAGGAAGATCAAAGTTCAATACTTTTATGAGTATTAAAGAAAAGGTGTGGCGCAAGATAAATAGTTGGAAGAATGATTTTCTAACACAAGCATGGAAGGAGGTACTCCTTAAGATAGTGATTCAAGCAATCTCAACTTTTTCAATGAGTGTTTTCAAGATCCCTAAAAGATTGTGTAAAGATATTTCCTTAATGATGTCCAGATTTTTGTGGGGTTACAAATAAGATGAAAAAAGCCAATGAAAGAGTTCAAAAAATATGGGAGGATCAAAGAAGAGAGGGGGTACGGGATTTCAAGATCTTGAGAATTTTAATGAAGCTTTGTTGGCAAAGCAATACTAGAGGATGTTATCCGGCCAATCTTCATGGCAGCTTCGATCATAAAGGAAAAGTATTGATGGGCATCAAGATGAACCTAGTATTAAAGATTCTTTGCAAGTTATAGGTGAGCCAATTACAAGATCAAGAGCTAAGAAGATTAAAGAGGCAATATAAGAATTGGTGCAATCCACTTGGGATGAAGTTAGCAAGACTCCAACACTCAAGATAGGCTTCAGAGAAGAAGATCTAGTTTTGATCCACTTGTTACAAGCTATGAAAGACATGAGTTAGAGTTATTGTTTGGACTTTGTTTAATTTATTAAAAAGGCTTATTTTATTAGTTATGGGAATTAGTCTAGAATAATGGGGCTTGAGGAGGTTTGGCTCACATATGTTTTATGTTTTATGAATTATGATTTCAAGAGAAGTTTTTAAGAGTAGTTTAGGGATTATTTTAATTTGCAGCTAAGGTTTCTTTTGGGAAGGCTTTGTATTCATCCAAGGGTATTTTGGGAAAGGATTTTATGTTAACCTAGGGTTTTTGAGGGATTGAGATATGTAAGATACTATAGCTGAGTATTATAGCTGCGACACTATTCACTCAAAGGTATTTTTAGACAATGGGTGATTAGATTACATTATTGCATATGTTATACATTTAAAACTGACATATTTTTAATTGTTTTATTATTTTATTATTGGTTTTAGATGGAAAAATGAATAAAATACATAGATCTAAGTTGTGATTTAAATTGATTAGTAGAATAATTTATGCTTGATTTTAATACTTGTGATTTAATTGTGTAATGTTTCTTTACATCCACAACACACTTTCAATATTTTATTCTTATCTTTAGTCAAATTTTATTTTTGTTATTTATTTCTTTTCTTTGTCTGGTTTTATTTTTATTTATTTATTTATTTTTATTTTTGTTTTGTTTTGTCTGCTTATTTTTTTATTTTTGTTTTGTTTCCCATCCTTCATGTCCAGCAGCACGCACGGCATCCACGCTGCACTGTGCCTACACAACACCGTGCCCAGCCACCTCACATGCAACCACAGTAAGCACCCATGGCAGCAACCTCCACCTACTGCCTCCTCAGCCACCTACACATGTGGTAGCACCATCCTCTGTTTTAAGAAGTGAAAACAGAGTAAAATTCCTTCGCAGCCGCTACCTCCACTTCCAGGAAAAGCCACCTCCATTTCTGCAACCTGGACATACCCGCTGTACCCCCCTGGCCGCCAGCGTTGATAACAATCAACCGCACGTCGACATCGCCGTAGCTCAGCTGCTCTCTCTACCTCTCAGCTCCATCTCTCTCTCTCAGTATACGCTGCACATGAAGGAAAGAAGAAGACCACTGCAGCTCGCAACCTCCTCCATCTCAGCCATGCACTGCATGGCCTAGAAGCACCGCCAGTTTTATGTACAGAGATTCTCTGAGGACCTCCTTTAAACACACTGCATTCTCCTAGGACTTCTGGAGCCCAAGACATTCAACACATATGAAATATGAGAAATGGGATGCTTCACAGATGAAAGAGAAGAAAAGAAAGAAATAAAAACTGGAACGCCGAAAGGAAATAAACTGCAAACTTACAAACAAATCCAACCAATCTTGGTTTCGGTGATAGACATTTTCATGGGGATGGAATGCTAGATGAAGAAGACAGCAGGCTGGGATGCATAATGGAAAGAAGAAGAGACATGGACGTGCCACTGGAAGAGAATAAAACAAAGTTGCTTTCGGTTGTTTGGCTCCCAAGTAGAAAGGAAACAGTGCCTTGGGTTTTGCACTCACGCGGATGCCTAACTCTTCACAAGGGACGTGGTAGCACAGTATTATTTGAAGCCTATATAAAGGCTTGTAAACTGACGGAGAAAGTGTTAGATGTTTTTTTTTTTTTTTTGAAACTGAAGACAGATGTTATATTACTTCAAAAGGTTGAGAAGTACACAGTTTGTCCTGCATAAATGCATTGCAGATTACAAAAGGACCCCCTTCGATCCATACCCTTTCTTCCCCAAGAATTAAACCATGTTTTGCCAATAAATAAGCGACAGAATTTCCTTCTCTAGGAACATAGCAGACAATCCAACCTTCCCTATGATGTAGAATCTGCTTAATATCATCAATAATGTGCCCTATCCACGACTGGTCTTCATCCACCTTATTGATTTTGTTAATAACAGTAGCTG
>QEOT01000874.1:95189-146266 GCA_003123785.1 Pterocarya stenoptera | reverse complement strand
TCTGGCCATGAGAACAGCCTCAAATGGTACTTTTGTTTTTGTCCTGATCTATTGATAGAACGGAGGGTGGTTGCATAAAAGCAAGCCAGCTGGAGTAGTACTACTTCATTTTATGTATTTGTCATAGCTTTCAAATAAGAATTAATCTTTGCATCATCTTATACACCAAATATCATAATTTTTTTTTATTTTTTTTATTTGTTTCTCTTATTAAATGTGTATTATATGGATGAAGAATAAAAAAATATAAATATTTCAAGAAGAGTAAAATAAAAAAAAAATAAAAAAAAATAAAAAACATATTGGTGTGGTATGTAGGATGATGCATAGCAATACTCTTCAAATAATATCCTAGTTTTTAAACGACATGAATACACACAAAAACACAACAAAGAAGCGTGGAAGGAAAAACTAAATCAACACAGCAAAGATAGAAAACTGGAATCCTCCTCCTCCAAACTATCAAAGTTTCTCATTTAATACAATAGTACGTAATCAATTTTTAGTAGTCTTAGCAATACAAAAAAATTGTAATAGAGATATTCTGAAAATAAAAAAGGAAAAGGTACAAACTACTATCCCTTTAGGTACAAACTACTATCCAATATGGCTTTCACTCAAAGTCTAGAGATAATAAAAGGGAATGCTTAATCGGTAATTACATTCATTGAAAGCCCAGATTTCACTCCATTACGGAACATATCAACTATTATCGAGGACATTCACCACATATCCCAACATCATTAAGACTGAAGATTTGTTAAAATACATCGATCTCAAAATCAATGTGCGCACTCAATGACGCAATGAGCAGCTACTAATCATATTTTTGAAAGCCTACCCATAGATAAAATTCATAGTTGCTTTTTATATATTGATAGTGAAAATGATCCACCTTAAACTTTTGTACCTTTAACCATTCATTTATAATATGCTTGATTGGGGGGGGGGGGGAAAGAAGCTACAATAATTAAGAATTGAGTAATGCTATTTATCATTATCTCGTGATGTGATATTAAATGATTGAAGGCTATTTATTTTATTTCACTTGTGAATCTTTCATTTAATGTCACATTATGGGATGATGAGAGGATAATAAGAAAAAACCGGATGATAAATAGATTTTTCCTATATTTTGAACACATGCCAAGTGGTTTTTTCCTTAATTTGTATATTCAAGATCAGTCTAATGGCAGGGAGAATAAGAAGAAGGGCATAATTAAAGTAGGGCCATTGATGCTTATCCATGTCATTTACATTAAGTAGGAGCTAGTCCGTCAAGGTCTTCTTTGATCTTCACGCTATATTGGGAAGAAATTTTAGGAAGTTGCTGTTTTCAGAGGGTTCGTTCTATTTTCTTGATTCGTGAATTGACAACACCGATAAACTCATTAACCAGATGTATTGTTCGTCTAGTCTACCGTCATTACGTTCGAAGTGGGCTCTGGGAATAGCCCATTTAGCCTTCAATAGTACTAGGCCCATCTTGTAAAGGCAGATACTATCATTCTACATTCTACACATGAAAATCGAGCCCAAAGCGATTATCTATAAAAATCAGGCTTAATTGAATAATGCAATTATGCAAGTGTCTCGTATTATTTTTAAAAAATAATATCTAATATTAAAAAGTAAATTTGTTATATAAATCTCAAATTTGTCTAATTTTTTTTTTAAATGCACCAAACTAGCTCACTCTAAATTTAAAAAGAGTAATAATAAACTTATAATTTTTTTATAACTCATTTTGTATTTTTTTTTTAAGTAACAAGTTTTATTAATCTACGTAAGAAGGTAATATCTATTGAGTAATTCTACATATAATTATGAAGTACATAAACGTCGTATAATTGTTTTAAAAAATTGTGGAATCTATTATTAAAAAATTAATTTTTTTATGTGAGTCTCATATTTTATTTATTTATTTTAAAATAATTACGCGACGATTGTATATTTCATGATTGTAAATATCTTTTCTTGTATCTAACTATACACGAAGAAATTATTCTATAATTAACTAATACAGTTATGCTACTTTATTAAAAATAAATAAAATTTCTAAGAACTACCTTCAATTTCAATTAAAATTTAAAAATAGACGCAGGAGAATGGAATCACTTTCAACTCTAGAAACGTTTTAATATCATAAGACTTTTTCTAAAGAAAAAATGATATAATTGATTGTGGCCGAAATTATAACCGGCATTGCATTGGGTATTTACTCTGACACTCTCTAGTCGTCGACCTCAAAATACTTGTCAATGGCGAGGAAGCGAAGCTCAAGATCCACGACCACCTTCATCTTCTTCGCCTTCGTATCTATCATAGCGGTTTGTGCCTTCGTCCCTGTCTTTGCTCCTCTCCCTTCTCTCACCTCTCACTCCAACCAATCCCGCCACCACTCTTCTCGGCACAAGAAAGTAGGCTCTCTCTCTCTCTCTCTCTCTCTCTGGTCTTGATAATGTAATTTTTAAATGCAATTCAACATGGTATTGTTTCCGGGGTTTAGCGTAAAAAATTCCTGGCTCAGTTTGGCTCGTTTAGAAGAAAATGCTTTAGTTCGAAGGTGATCAAGTGTGTATTTGATTGATGAGAAAATGAAGGAAATTAAAGGAATTTGGATATTGGATTCTAAGATATAGTGTTTTTAAATGTGACTGCAGTTGTATATTTCTGGGTTTTTGACTTGTGGCTTAACTTTATGCAATCGATGGAAATATTTGAACTTGGCTTAAGAGTGATTGAAATGAAAAGAACTTGAAATTTCGCTATGAATTTATCAATCAAGAAAGGAGAATGTCTCTAACTTGGAAACATAAATTCAGCACAAATTTGCTTTATTTGCTTCTTTTCTCTTTTTTCTTCAGCTAACAACTTGATTCTTAGTAAAACATTCGAGCTTGATCATTTGCACCCAAATCTTGACATTGTGATGCCTACCTTTTTCTGACAATTGGACTGGATGGTGTTTTAGCTGCCAATTAGAGACTTTTTGCTGTTTCTAATGTGTCGTACCAATTTTGCAATTATTCTGTTGGCACTGAAAGATGCCGTGAGTTTAAATGAGGTAAGATTTTTATTTGCTTGTTGTTATCAGGTTACTGCTCGAAATTTCGAGATCTCCAATGACATGTTCTGGAAAGATGGACAGCCTTTCCAAATTATTGGGGGTGACTTGCATTATTTCCGGGTTCTTCCAGAGGTATTTTTATTGAAAGATTTTCAGCAATTAGCACCTTATAACTTGAGTTGTATATGATGGTGGTATGCATTTGTTATTTTAGCTTGTAATAGAAGGTACTTCACTGATCAATGATGTAGAATAAGATGCTGAAGCTTTTTGACCAACTGAATTCAGCTTAACCTTAATCTCAAATAATAGGGACCGGTAATAAGATATTGAATATCTGTTAAAAGAACAAAACTATAATTTTATAGGATATGGAATAGAAAGCTGAACTCTAATAAGCTTCTGTAAACTCTCTCTGTTTTTTTTTTTTTTGATAATTAACTCTTTCACTTGATATAGTAAATGTAGTTATTCAATGCTCCCATGCTGAAAAATCTGTGGAGCTCCCCAAGTTTCACATCCGTGCAAATACTCCCTCGACCTTCTTCTGAACTATTAAGCTTTGTGGTTATCTTATTTCATGGACCATCTTGTTGAACACAAAATATTCTTATCAGTTTAAGTAAACCTTTTCTTGTTATAATGTGGTGTTTGTCTTTTATCCCTGCAGTACTGGGAAGATAGATTACTGAGAGCAAAGGCTTTGGGTTTGAATACTATTCAAACTTATGTTCCTTGGAATTTGCATGAACCAAAACCCAGAAAGCTAGTTTTTGAGGGGATTGCAGATATAGTTTCATTTCTCAAGCTCTGCCATAAACTTGGTTTCCTTGTTATGCTTCGGCCTGGACCTTATATATGTGCAGGTCAGCCATAACAGACAGATCTAGGAGCTTTTTGATTTGTTATTGATTTATGACGTTCACTGTGCATGACCAGGTTACTAGGTGTACATATTCAAATCTAATTCCGATAGCATCGGGAACTCATTGAACATTAAGCTGGATAATTTTATTAGTGTTGTGAATCCCCTTTTTTCATAACAAAAATGAGTGTTTGCACAAAATAGCTATTAGTTTATGCCCGCTAGTGAGATTGAATGTATATTATCAGTTTTTTGCTTGCTTATAAAAGATATTAGTTTTTTGCTATATTCTCTTGTTGTTTTGAAATTGATGGTATTGGTAATATGATATGTTGTTGGGATGACAGTCATTCAAAATATCTTTTTTGTTTCAGAGTGGGATTTAGGGGGTTTCCCTGCCTGGTTACTTGCCATAAAGCCAGCTATCAGACTAAGATCATCAGATCCTGATTTCCTCCATTTTGTAAGTTTTTTCTGTGTTTTCTTTTACAAATTAATCATGTTCCATAGACTTGTGGTGTATTCAAGAGAAATTATATTTCAAAATGTTGTGTATTTTTATGTGCTATCATAAGGATATTGTGAATAAGGCCATAGCCTAAAACATGTGGGTCGGTCATGGTGAGACTTGCTTACAGAAAACTGCAAACAAAACTGCTTGGGGGATTTTTTTATTTTTTATTTATTGGTGAAACTGCTTGGGAGGATTGCTGCTATCATTTTTAGATTAATATGTTTTACATGCTTGAGCGGTCTCACTTAAGAAGAAATTTAGTATGCAGTTTTCTAGTTTCTAAAATTTACCGTTTCTGTCTTTCAATGATTCTTCAGAATTCAATTTTTTACTACTAAATAATATCTATTGTGAACTCTTTAAGGTTGAAAGATGGTGGGAAATCCTACTTCCTACTGTAGCTCCTCTTCTCTATGAAAATGGAGGCCCTATTATAATGGTTCAGGTATGTTGAGTTGTTACTCTCTGACTAGAACACAACAAGAGTTAAACTTCCTATTTGCAAACACTGAACAGCAGCGCTTTTTAAGATGGAAGGTGGTCCATTCCTAGTCTGGGGAATTGTGTAAAATAAGTTCAAATCTGAGGCATTCAATATCATGTATGCGTGGGAAAATTTTAATGATTATAGTATTAAAAAATTAGATTGATTTCAGAAATAGGATTTCATTAATGTGCAGTGAGGTTATGGTAAAAATAAAGATCAAAAGGTTCGTGGAAAAATTGAAAACTGTTTATAAGATGGTTTGATGGATGTAGCTTATATATAAACTTTTAATGATAAACCTCATCTCTCTCTTATATGACCAAGAAAAATATCATAAAAAGGGAATGGAAGTACTTCCAAATGATAATCCTAAATAGTGAGCACATTGTATATAATGGATATTTCATCTTATTTCTAAAACAGAATCGGAAAATTTATGAAAACAATCATAAAGATCTTGATCCTTGTTAACATTTGTGAAGAACTCAAATTTGTTCAACTTTTACAATTTTAGATTTTAATGTTTATAAGGTTCTAATATACTGAGATTATTTTGACAGATTGAAAATGAATATGGTTCATACGGAAATGACAAACCTTATCTTCATCACCTAGTCACCTTGGCACGTGGTCACCTTGGGGATGATATAATTTTGTAAGAGTTTTCTCTCTTTAGACTGACCTTCTTTGTTCTATACAGAAATATGCGAGTTTAACCTCATAAATATATGGATGCATTTATGAATTATCAATCTTTCCTTTACTTGATTTATTGTTTAGTACCCTCCATTCAATTTATAGTTCATTGGCCATTGTATTTACAAAAGGGTTCTATTTATCCTTTCCTTGATTATATCTTAATGATTTCAGATATACTACAGATGGAGGTTCTAGGGATACTCTTGAGAAAGGAACCATTCGTGGAGATGTTGTCTTTTCAGGTAAAGTTCAAGATCAAAATTTACTCGAATAATAAGTTAGGAAATTAATCTTTCTTTCTTTTTTCCTATATTGTTTTCCATTTATTTAATTACTCTGTCATCAATACCTATTGAACCCATATTTCTATCTGTGTGTGTGTGTTTGTATCTGGGTTAGAATTTATATATTTTACAATCATCTAAGTAGTCATGACCTACACTTTCTCTGCCGTTCAGCTGTTGACTTCACTAATGGTGATGATCCTAGGCCAATATTTGAGTTACAAAAGGAGTTCAATGCCCCTGGAAAGTCACCGCCACTTTCAGCGCAAGTATCTTGCTAACTTTCATTATTCTAATATTGTTCTTTGGTTTCATGTCCCATGATGTTTGTTACCTCAGGGAGTTTTACACAGGTTGGCTTACTCATTGGGGAGAGAAACTTGCAGAGACAAATGCTAAGTTTACTGCAGCTGCTCTGGAAAATATTTTGGCACAAAACGGTTCTGCTGTGCTATATGTATGCTCTCAAATTCAAAATTTGTTGCTATTAAGTTATCACTATTGTGGTAATATTTTGATCTGCGCTTTCTAATTTCCAGATGGCACATGGTGGTACAAACTTTGGATTCTATAGTGGGGCAAATACTGGTGGAGATGAGACTAATTACAAGCCTGACCTTACGTCTTATGATTATGTGAGGAAAATATCGACTTCTTTGTTATATAAAATTGAATTATTGGTTTGTAGTATACATACCTAACTGATGCTTGTTTTCCCAGGATGCACCGATTAGGGAATCTGGTGATGTGAACAATGCAAAATTCGAAGGTATGATATTAACCAACTTCCCCTTTAGAGCCACAAGTCCACTCAACTTTTGTTGCAAATTATGATCATGGGAAAAGATGTGTCTACTGCTTTCAGAACTTCGGAAGGTTATAAAGCAATATAGCACAGCGTCTATTCCTTCAGTGCCTTCCGATAATGAAAAGACAGGATATGGCCTAATCCACTTACAGAGAAAAGAACTTTTCTTTGATATCCTGAATAGGTTGGATTCCATTGAGGTGGTTGAATCTGAAAATCCGATTTCAATGGAGTCTGTGGGCCAGGTGAGTAAGAATCATATCCCATAGCTTATAAATTACATTGTATACAGCTGCTTCATAAAGATCCCAAACTGCTAAATGCCATACACTTAAAGTTTGAATGTTCTTTGTGTTCAGATGTTTGGTTTTGTACTATATGTATCTGAATATCCTTCAAAGGAAGATGGAAGCATTCTATTCATACCGAAGGTGCAGCCTTCCCTTAATTTTTATTTAAGCTGACTAATTTGATATGTTCAATTTGTTGCTATGGAATCAGAATATGAGGCATTTCTTCCTTTTATCTGATAAAAGCTTTGGAACCTAAGAAAGTACACAAAATCTTGACTTCTCTTACATTTATTGACTGCAGGTGCATGACAGAGCCCAAGTGTTCATATCATGCTCTTCTGAAGATATTGGTAGAAGACCAATATTTGTTGGTACAATTGAAAGATGGTCGAATCGAAAACTTGGCCTTCCCAAAACTAAATGTGCCTCAAACATCAGCTTATATGTTTTGGTACTGCCTTGTTTTAGTTGTTACCATTATAATGATCAAGTGATTTGACTTAGGGTTGTCAGCTTATCAGTGAAGTGTTATGATTTGATGCTTTTAATCATAAACTTTTTAATAATTCTAAATCCTTTCTATTCTTGTAGGTTGAAAATATGGGTCGCATAAATTATGGGCCATACATGTTTGACAGGAAGGTAAAAGAAGTTGAAAAATAGAAAGTTGTGTTGTTGTTTTTGCATATCTGATTTCTGAGTCATAGAGTTATCATGTCATTTGACTCCTAAAAATATAAAATTCGTTTCATACGCATGATTGTGGAGATATGAATTCCAGTCACACTTGAGTTCAGTTTACTTGCTCAGAAAAACAAAAAATGTAATTTCACTTCGATTATCCATAAGACTACATTCTGGAGAACTCCTTGACCTAACTATAATCATTTTTTTGCTGCTGGCAACGTCGCGAGAAGTTCACCGAACCTTATGATATTCTTACTTATAAAAACTGAACTATAATCCTTTGTACTTGATAATGTAGGTTACCAGAGAAACCTTGATGGGTTAATTTCTCGCTGTGTCGTGATTATCTATAGTACTATTCATCCATAGATCTGTAGATTTGGACACTTAAAATAAGACAAAGAATTTGTAAGGTTAACAAACTCAAGTTCGAGAAAATTTTGTTCAAGTCTAAGACATGCAGCATTTAATGAAATCTGAAGGCAATACCAATACTAATACCAAACAACGGAGTCTTTTTTTACATGTTTTAAAATTATGTGTAATACTTTTAGTGATTCTTTAGAGAAAGTTGCTGATATGAGTAACAAAATATGGTGTTTTGTTGTCATCATCATCCTTATTAATTCTTTTGGGTGCAGTTGTTTATAATTGCTGAACAAGTTCCAAGTTCTATAAATATAACTAGGTTAAGATTTTAATGATGTAAGGTATAAGTAGGGCTTGACCTGGTCTCTGTTCAGGTTCTTAGCTCCCTAACTGATATCATAATATTGCACTTTTCTCCCTCTCTTAACATCTATAAAACATAGTGCTTTCTTGCAGGGTATTTTGTCTTTTGTTTATCTGGATGGGAGAATTCTGCACCAATGGAAAATGCTCTCAATTCCTTTGAACAACCTGAACAAGGTCCCAAGAGCTAATTCCATCATTCAGGTTGCATATTCTGAATTGACAAAAACTTCAGCCCGCAGAAAAGCCAAAGGTAAGTCTATCTGTTCTCAAGTGGTAAAGGCCTTGGGCTTGGGGGTATGCTCTCCCTAGGTCTAAGGTTCAAATCCCCTTGGGTGCAAGCAATCTTTAGGGGCCATTGGATTGGGGGATTTTCTCCTTGGATTACCCGAGGTGCGCTTGTGGGAAACTCCTTGCCGTGGGCCTGTGCACCCTTGGGATTAGTTGGGACGCTGTTCCTAGACACCCGGTGCCAATTATAAAAAAAAAGTCTATCCATTCTCAGAAAATGATAAAAAATCAAGAATAATGCTCTATTGTACTCATTGATTTATTTTCTTTAGCAACTCTCCCTAATTATATTTTGTTTTTATGAGCGCAAATTCGATCCATGTTCCAAGCATGTGTTAATTAGTGAGGTTATGAATGATGATGGAGACAAATAGTTGACGAATTGCCAATGACTTTCCATATGCAGAGAATGTTTCAGAAGAACCAGCATTTTATGCCGGCCATTTCTCTATCAACAATGTAAACCATGTTAAAGACACATTCATATCATTTAGAGGTTGGGGTAAAGGGATTGCATTTGTCAATGAATTTAATATTGGAAGATATTGGCCGGTAAACTACTATTTCACTATGTTATGTAGTTTTTCCTTGTGGTTTTGTTGCCTGGTTCGGCATTATGTCTGTAGTAGGTGTTACATTTTCTGTGAGGATTAATAAATGGTGCTTTCTACAGATGATGGGGCCACAATGCAACCTTTATGTCCCTGCTCCAATTCTTCAGCATGGGGAAAATGTTGTGGTAGGAGATGCCAAAAACTGTATCTTTCCCCCCCGTTGTTTACCGCATATTAGTTTTTGCCTTGTGATAGTTTTCCTGGTATATCATTTAGACTTCAAATTTTCTCTAGTTTCATGGTTAGTTGTTGTAGTGACTTCATTTATATTAACATGTATGTTTTATTGGTTATTTGCTTTGTCTCTTTTTTCTTTCTTAATGAAAGAGCTCCTTATTTAATCTCAGAAGCAAAACAAGTAAAATAGATTTTTCTCTGGCTTGTTTTTGGTCATGGAAAGAAAGACCCCCCTCCATTGCTACTAAAGAAAAGATTGCAACGCATATAATTTTCCTTTCTCAGATTATGATATACTACCAACTCTTCTGTAAATGTTTCTGCTTGAAATTTGCAATGGTGCTGTTTACAGGTTTTACTTGAGTTAGAATCTCCAAACCCCGAGCTTGTGATACATTCAGTTGATCAGCCAGAATTCACATGCGGATCAAGTATAGCACACGTGCACCAGCTGTAGCACCCCAAGGAAAGCCCCGGTCCTTGTTGAACGCCAATTTGAGAATTCTGAATCTCCTGAAGATCTATCCCACTCCCAGGACGTCTCCGCAGCTTGGTTTTTACTCTCAATTACACACCTAAGCCCAGCCAGCCTCTTCATTTTTTTTCCTCTCCTTACAAGTTGTCACTTGATTGAAAGGATAAAGCAGATGAGCATCCCATCCTGGAGTAATTTTCCCTTTTAGACTGTCAATTGCGGTCTTTAGCTTTGTGGGTTTTGCTTTTGCTTTTTCATTGCTGTGGTAGTAATACCCCTCAACCAGAGGAAAAACTTTAATGCACCATGTATTTTGGATGTGAATTTCTGTGTATTGTAAAGTTTTTAAGATTCGATTAGTCAGTTACAAGTGATGTCAACGTATTGGGCTGGCTCATTGTAAATGTCTACCAGGAAAGGTCTGGTCACTGGTCTATGTTTTCCATGCTCCGCCAATTCCTCTCCCACCATCGTCTCTAAAAATTACAAAGTGTTGGCAGCTGACCAATCGTTCAAATGGATAGCAGAACCAGGGAGTGCGTACAACAGTGTCTTCATTAGAGATTTTAGGGGAAAGAAACCCCCTCGAAAATCCCTAGTTTTATCCACTTGGAGATGTCGTAGGTTGTGCAGATGCCTCTTCCTCATTCTCTTGGAGCTAGAAAGGAGCACCGCCAGAAGTCAAATTTATTATGAAAAAATTATTTTCTTTCATGTAGATTTTATATTAACTCACTTGGTTCAAAAGGACTTTTGCGGTGCTTGCCTTCTATAATTGTAAATAAAAAGATGATATTTACAGGTGTAGAATATATAAAATCGTACTTTTTTTTAAAAAAAATAAATAAATATGAGATCTCTGAACTACACGTCGAGTACGTGGACAGACGGCTCAACGAATCCAACAGTCGAGTCGCGAGCCTTGTAACTCTTTTCATGCAGTCCTGCAACGATGTCGTGTCTTTATATCTAGCTAGTCATCCTTTCTCATGTGCGTCGCCGGCCGAGTAGATTAGCAGAAACCCTAAATATCCCAATTATTGTACGCCGGCGAGCTACGCAGAGAGTGCGAGCGAGAGATGGACCATTACTCAGGAGGAAGCTGGACTATGGTTCCGTCCGTGCCGACACATAGTAACACCTCTACACCCCCAAATCAAGACCATCTCTACCTTAGTCACCCACAACCACAACAGCAGCAGCAACAAGTTCAACTCCAACAATTTCAACAACAACGTATCCTCCAGCAACAACAGCAGCAGCAACAACAGCAACAGCACCATCAGCACCAATCACTGGCGTCTCACTTTCACCTCTTACATGTACCCAATGAAAACCCTAATATATACATGCATTTTGTTGTTTTTTTTATTTTTATTTTATTTTTCTTTTGTGATGTGGATTACAGATGGTGGAGAATTTAGCGGACGCGATCGAGCATGGAACTAGGGATCAGCAGTCAGATGCACTGGTATTTTTTTTCTCAGTTTTTCCTTTCGCATAATTCCATGCCTCTTTTTGTTTTTGGGATTTATTTGTTTAATTAATTGCGTAATTGTTTTCAAAGGTCAGTGATTTGAACAACCACTTTGAGAAGTGCCAACATCTGCTGAATTCAATCTCGGGTTCAATTAGCACCAAGGCTATGGTAATTGCCAACTCCTAGTTTTATTAAGGGTGGTGTTTGATAATTGATTATATTGGATGCGTTTTGTATGTTATGCACGTTTTAGGGTAGACAAATCCATTGTTTGAACTGGAAATTTGGAATGAAGTAATGGATCCATTTTATATCGGGTTACAATGGTTTTTTTTTTTTTTAAAACAAAAGTAAAGTAGAACTTCTAGAAATAAAACACTGTACGCCAGTAAAAACCAGAGTCATAAACATTATTGGGTTACAATGTAATGGCCTTGTTCATAACAATATGTTTCTAACCAGATTCATAATCAAATAATGTAGAGTCCTTCAATTTTCGTAGGAACATTCAAGAATGGACTTCTTTGATAATCATTTTCGCACAATCAAAGATTCCCCTGAAGTTCATTATAACTTGTGCTTTCTGGAATGTTGAGAGTTTATTCATCTATAATAACGACTTTATCTTGCATGCATCTTTAGTTCCAAAGGTGCTTTGTTTAACTGGGGAGTTTCTGGGTATTGTTTGCAGACAGTTGAGGGTCAGAAACGGAAGCTAGAAGAAAGTGAGCAGTTGTTGAATCGGCGGAGGTATTTGACCCTTGAATTTGGAGGGTTTTTTTTTTTTTTTTGCATTACGTGCTTTGCTTGTTTAACATGTGTTCTGATTTTTTTTTTCGGAATAATTTCGTTACCAGGGATTTCATTGCAAAGTACAGAAGCTCTGTTGAAGAGCTTATCAAGTCTGAGCCATAAAATCGCCGTGCTTCCATTATGTGGTAAGAAAGACATTACACTAGTTTAATGACTTCTCTTTTTTTTTAATAAGTAAGATAAATTTTATAAATTTGAATGAAATAGACATAGCCTGTGTACACAGAAGGTATATAAAAGAACACCTAAATACATTCTATAAACGGTAAATTAAAGACAAGAAGTCATGCGCATTGCTCCCATTTAGTACAATAGCTAAAAACCAAAGCATTAAAGTGTGTACAAAGAAATTCTGCAGCTCCGCCATTGTGTGCTCCCTGTCTTCAAAACAACACTCATTCCTTTCCGACCAAATACACCACATGATGCACAATGGGATCATCTTCCACACTGCCGCCACTTGGGAACAGCCTTGAATCATTTTTCAACAGCCCAATAAATCCACCACCCTCAATGGCTTTACCCAAGCATCATCCCTTCTAAAGATCTCATTCCACAACACCCATGCCACCTCAGAGTGCAATAAGAGGTGATCCACTGATTCTCCATTCTTTTTACACATATAACACCAATCCATCACAACGCATCCCCTCTTCCTTAAGTTGTCCGTGGTCAAAATCTTCCCAAGAGCAGCAGTCCATACAAAGAAAGCTATTTTAGAAGGCACACGAGACCTCCAAATATTCTTCCAAGGGAAGGGAACATTAGCTTGTGATGTCAATATTTTGTAATACACCCTGACTGTACAGTTCTTACTGTCATTGGACCTCCACTGCATTCTATCTCTCTGTGCCGTAAGGTGTCCCATGGAGTATATCAATCTGAAAAAATCTGAAATGGTGGACAATTCCCAATCATGAAGGTCTCTATTAAAAAGGATGTTCCACTGGTAAGAGCCGTGGGAAAATACCCGCACATCTGCCGCTAAAGCATCCCTATTTGCTGCAATACGATAGAGAGTTGGAAAGGCCCTATCAAGAGCGCAAGCTCCGCACCACACATCCCGCCAAAACCTGATTCTAGTACCCTCTTTGTTTTTCAAACCATGGCCATCCCTTCCTTATAAATGTTCATAAGCCCCCCCCATAACCCCCCCCCCCTTCCTCCATTGGAGCACCAATCCCCCCAAATACTTCCGTGTCTGGAGTCAATAATTTCCTTCCACAACGTCTCCCCCTACAAGTGGTATCTCCATAACCATTTCCCCAATAAAGCTTTATTGAATGTTCTCAAATTGCACACTCCCAAGCCCCCATTTGAGATTGGGGAACATATTGTATGTCAATTAACATGATGGAATTTCTTTTCCTCCCCTAGGACCCCCCATAAGAACGCCTAGAAGAGTTTCTTAATCATATTCGCCACCCCTGCCGGCAAAGGAAACAAAGATAAAAAATAGGTGGGGAGATTAGTTAAGGTGCTCTCTATTAAAGTGAGATGACCCCCTTTCAATAAATGCATCATTTTCCAACCCTACAGCCTTTTCTCTACCTTCTCCACTACCCCATCCCAAATAGCTCTAACTTTATATGTTGATCCCAACGGAAAGCCTAAATATTTCATAGGCAACGAAGACACTTTACAATCCAAAAGGCTCGCTAAGCTATTGATATTGGGCACCACGCCCACCGCAACCATTTTGGACTTACCAAGATTCACCTTAAGTCCCGACACTGCTTCAAAGCATAATAACAGTGCTCGTAGAGTTTGAAACTAACTATGGTTCGCTTCACAAAAAAATAAAGTATTATCTACAAATAGGAGATGTGAGATGATAACAGAGTCACTAGTGTCATTACCCATTAGGAATTTGGATAGGAACCCTCCTCCAACCGCGACCTTCACCATCCGGCCGAGTGCCTCCATAACTATAACAAACAGAAGGGGGATAAAGGATCTCCTTGTCTCACACCACGAGAACTGTCAAAAAAACCCGCAGGAGTGTCGTTGACTAGAACCGAGAAGCGAGCAGTGGAAACACAATGTCAAATCCATGAAATCCACCTATCACCAAAACCACACCTCCCGAGCAAGTATAAAAGAAATTTCCAATTCACATGATCATATGCATTTTCCATGTCAAGCTTGCAAAGGATGCCTGGAACTCTCTCTCCGCAGTCTGTGGTCTAAACATTCATTTGCAATAAGAACATACTCAAGGATTTGTCTCCCACGAATAAATGCGTTTTGAGGCTTGGAAATAATTTGTTCCAGCACTGGACTTAGTCGACTAGCAAGAACCTTTGAAATGATCTTGTACACTCCACTAACCAGACTTATAGGACGAAACTCCTCAATTGTCGTAGCCCCATGTTTCTTTGGAATGAGGGCAATTAACATCGCATTGAGGCATTTTTCAAACTTTTTAAAAGAGTGAAATTCATGGAATCTGCTTAATATCCCCTTTCACAATGTCCCAACAATTTTTAAAGAATCCCATCGAAAAACCATCCGGACCCGGCACTTTGTCCTTGGCCATACCGGTATTGACCTTATATATCTCATCTTCGTCGAAAGGTCTCTCCAAGTAGCTTGCACTCTACGAATCAATTACCTCAAACAATAAATCATCAAGCTTTGGCCTCCAACAAGCCTGTTCCGTAAGGAGGTTTTCATAATACTGCACAATATGGTTTTCTAATTTGGAGGGAGAAGAGAGCACTTGAGTACCTGTGTGAAGTGTCTCGAAAGCATTGCTGCGCCGATGTGAATTAGCCATTTTATGGAAAAACTTCGTACATTTATCACCTTCTTTTAGCCAAAGGGCCCTGGATTTTTGTCGCCATGAAGTCTCCTCAACAACAGTACCCTCTCCAAGTTAGTCACAACCGAACAATTCCTCAATAATACCTCCTCCGAGGTGTGTCTCATCAATTCCTTTCCCTCTAACTCCTGCAACGCTTCTGAAAGGGTAGTCTTTTGGTTGTCGATGTTACCAAAAACTTCCAAGTTCCACTTCTTTAGGTCCTGCTTCAAAGCCTTAAGCTTACCTGCAAAAATTAAATTGGGAGTGCCTTCAAACTGATACGAAGACCACCAAGCGCGCACCCTCTCTTCAAAACCATCAGGTTCTAGTCACATATTTTCAAATTTAAAGTACCAGTGACCCCCATGAATACCTCCACAATCTAGCAAAATAAGAAAGTGATATGAGCTAACTCAGGGTAGCCTCTTCTGACAACTCTGGATAATGTGCCTCCCACAAAGGGGAAATGAGGAATCTATCCAATCTCAACCAACTCCAGCTATTTGACCAAGTGAACTCACCCCCAACAAGGGGTAGATCCATGAGGTCCAAGTCAAAAATGAACTCCAAGAAATCCTCCATAGCTACAAGATTACAATAGTTCCCCGATCTCTCACTGGGATATCGAGTACTATTAAAATGTCCACCCATACACCACGACACTTCCCATAAAGAATATATGCCTGCCAACTCCTCCCATAGCCTTCTCCTATCACTAATCCCATTTGGCCCATAAATGCCTACAAGATCCCACTCCCACCCGTCAATAACATTTCTAAAAAAACTAGCGACTGAGTAGTCTCCGACACACTCCTCTACCGCCTCTATTACTCTTTTATCCCACGTTAACAACACACCACCTAAGGCTCCCAAAGAGACCAAGTAAGACCAGCTCACATACGGACATCCCTATAGACTACGAACAATTCTTCTATCAATAACCTCCATCTTTGTTTCCTGAAAACACACCACATCAACCTTCCACATCCGCAATAATGATTTTATACGAAGACGTTTATTGCAATCATTAAGCCCCCTTACATTCCAAGAAAGGATCTTAGGCTTTATGGAAACAAAGAGTGCCCCTACCTTTTGGTCTATCCCTGCTGCCACTTCCTTCGCGTCATAATTAATAGAGCAAGTGAGTCTTTTAAGTTCCCTATCTCGCTCTGTGGTTGACTTCAATTGCTACAAGAAGGGCCCTAAACTGTTCTTCAAAGCCTACACAAGTAACCCCAACACAAGCTTGTAATTCCTCCACCTTCTTAAGCACCCTGGGATGTACACCTCACTGGGTTAGGACTGGGGAGGGAATCCTGGGGACCAACTCTGTCAGATGCCCTAGTATTTTCTGGTGGAATGGACTCCTCCCGTGTGTTCATTGCATTTCCACCCATCACCAGCACCTTTTCCATAGGTGAAATGTGTTTCGGAAGCCCTGTTGTCAGGATTGTGGCCACCGGCGGTTCAAATGACGATGTTGTGGCAGTTGACGCTCCAGCCACCTCGCATGAACTGTTCTGTGCTTACACCGACTTCTCAAACACATAGGGATCACGACACAAGCTAGCGGCTGCTCCTTGAGGCTCTGCAAGGGCATACTCCTACTGCCCAGGCCCCGTTGGTGGTTCGGCAGCCTTCGACGGAGCCCCCTGACTCTTCACCGGCAGTGGTGGCTAAGCCCCACGCGACGATGAGGGACCTTCTGCGCTCGAGGGGCGTCTTCTCCAAACAGACCCCTGCGCCTGGGCCTGCGACACAAGTTGAGCCTTTTTTTGGGAAAGGCTGTGTTGACTGAGCCAGGGGCCTGGTCCAGCCCAACCTTACTTTTCCCTTTATTCGGCCCTTTGGAGAAGCCCTGGTCCAATGTTCCACTGAGCCCATCCCCCTGATCCAATCCCCTCCCCACCCCTTACCCTCCTTAACACACTGTATCATCCCCACCCCCCTATCCATCTCAACACACCGTATCCTCCCGTGTTTATTTTTCTGCAACTCATATATTTGAGTTTGCATTTCTGACAGAGCCCGAAGCAACATTTCCTTATAAAGGCCAACATCTCCCCTGCCACCTTCCCCACAGCTCTGATCCCCTACAGCAACAGTGATACCACTACGCAAGTCAGAACTAGCACTCAGGCTGCCAGGTCCTCGGGCACAGTCCAATATCCTCGGTTTTTGCAGAGCCTCCATGTATGACCAGGCAGAGAGTTGCCGTCATCGCTGGTGGTTCCAACCCAACAACACGGCCTTCTCTGCCAGCCTCCCTTAGAACCTCCACCAGTTTTCTCCAACCCCTACCATCTTTGTCTTGCGGGATGAAAATACAGTTTCAACGACTACCTTGTTTGTATTCCACCAATGCCATGAACACACCTGGAAAGTTAGAACACCTTTGGGCTATGAAACCCGTCTCCTTCCCTATGGGCTGTGTAAAACTCCCTTCTTCCCACCTTTAGGCAGTCCTCTAGCGCTTTGGTGAACCAGCGTGTCGCGGCTAACTCCAAGCGTAGACTTTTCACAAACTTCCACACTCTTTCAGGAAGATGCACCCAACGTCCATCTCTTACGACCTCAAATGCCTTAAATTCGATACTAACAGCATTCGGAAAACCCATTTGCCTTCCCATACGTGCGGAAAACACAATCAAACGCCCATGGACAACATTGCAGACCAACTTACAACGAAAAGAAAAAAGTGTAAGATCCTTTATATATATTCGTCTGAACGAAATGTTACAGGACAGAGATGGATCGGAGTGAGACAGAGAGGATAGGGAAGTGTAAGATCTAGCATCAAAATTACAAGATTTAATGACCTCTTGTAAGTTACCAATTCTATATGGTGGGATTACTTATTAAAAAGAAAAAAGTTGCCTGTTCTATTTGGTGGATAGGAACTCTTTGTTAGATCTGTAAGAAATGACGAAAGGTTGACAGATTGAGTGGAGCCTTGAGACTTCGGGTGTGTAAGAACAATCTTATCTGTCTGGTCTCACCAAGGAGTGAATATTTTTATGCTGGATGTTGTCAACCAACATTTTATAAGCCATTTTGTGGGCAGACTCCATCAATATCATTGAGAGACTTTGAAAGATTCTTGTGTAGAAAATACGGTTAGGGTTCCCTTTGCGTTTAAAACATAATAAAATTTGTGTTTCCCTGGGATGGTTCTTGGATATGGTTGTTGCTTATTTCAAATTCAGATATATTTCACTCACATAAATCTGGTCTTGGGATAATGTATATCATTTCTCTGCCCGCCGTAGATCTTGTGTATGTGTGATTGAATCCAACTGATCGAAGTAACTCTTTGGCTTCTTGATTTCAGGTCTAGTTGCTGTCAGAACGTTCTGTACTACTCCCAAGTTCTAGATGAAAGCCAGAGGTCCTGGAATGTGGGTTTAGATTAGTTTCCATGGTTCTTTATATACAATATTGTTAATGTATCATACTTGAGCCTAGATATTGAGCATGTATGGCATCTCCTATGCATTGAAGTCATTCTTTGATCCAGTTTTAACGAGACCCACCGGTGCCCTCAATAGACTCCCTCCCCTTATTGCTTCAATTTATTCTGCCGAACGTGCTTTGCAAAAGTTGAAGAACTGTTGTTGCTTTCGGCGAATTATGCATGATACTTGCTGATTTAGAAGAAGAATTGCACAGGTTTCTATTGGGATGAAGGCTCGTTCCTTGCCTGGCTGGAGGAAGATTAGGAGCACTTTCTCACTTCTTCAGCTTAATAGTTTTACTATTGGAAGAATGTTGTGACTCTATATGTTTAATGATATTAGTACTTTGATTACAAAATAAATAAATAAAATCACCATTTGGTAACAATCAATGTCCAATGGATATTCAAATAGAAGTCCTGAATTCGAAAATTAAACCTATTTTATCTCTCATTTAAAATTAAAGAGTCATAAAATCCATCAAGTTGTTTGATTTTGATCCCACTGGTGATTTCCTATGTGATATAGCATTGTGATATTTGAAAAATATGAGACAAAATAAAGATTATCACCAAGAAATTTTTTTATTTAGATCCGACTTGTGATTTTCTATTTGATCTAGAATATTTTTATAATTTAGACGCAAAATATAGAGTATTGCCATACAAATTAGCTGTACGGAATGAATCATTCAGTTATATGTTCTAGATTGCATTTTGGTTTTGACTTCGTAAACGTTATCTACTTTCATGAGATCACTTTATTTCCTTTCCTCCCAAATCCCAATGCAAACAAAAAATCCACATGTAACTTTGATTTTTAGTTATTATTTTAGTTATTTATTTATTTATTTATTTTCTCAATTAATTGGTGGTCAAAATGAGAACACATACAATAACAGGGCAATGAAGACATATGGCATTAACATGACTTTCCCTTCCAAATTAGGAAAAGTATGAGCAAATTACAACAAATCCAATATTGTTTTTAAATATAAATTAGAAGTTGTATATATTTTCAGTTGACATTTTCAAGGTACATCTAAATACACCTCTTTAAACACATTACTAACCCATCTTAGAAAAAGCTTAAATTCCCATGCATCACCCAATTCATCATATATAGCTCATGAGTTGGTTAGCATCTCTCTCTCTCTCTCTCTGATGATATATCTGTCTCCCTCTCCTCCCATTTCTCTCCATCTCCCATTTTGGTTTCTTGGGATCGAGAAAATAAGGGAGAAAAAACACCAGAGAAAACCAATCCCCATCAAGCAAAAAAAGCTGCACTCTACGTACACTTACCATCCCCGCCGGAAACGCAGTTGATATCTCCACCCCTCCCAATACCAATTACAACAAAATAAACAACAACCCAACGTCCCTACAAAAGCATGAACATTAATCCTCGACATGGTAACGGAACCACCCAGGCTTGTGCTGCTTGTAAATACCAACGCAGGAAGTGCGCGCCCGACTGCATTCTCGCCCCTTATTTTCCTCACGATCGCCAAAGACAATTCCTCAACGCCCATAAATTGTTCGGAGTTAGCAACATCACCAAGGCCATCAAGAACCTAGACCAACCCGACAAAGACGAGGCCATGCGTACCATCATTTTCCAGTCCGATATGCGTGCCAATGATCCCGTCGGCGGCTGTTATAGAATGATCCGAGACTTGCAGCGTTTGATAGATTACAACAAGGCCGAGCTCGAGATTGTTCTTCACCAATTAGCCTTGTGTCGAGCTCAGGCTCATCATCAACAGCCTCACGTCCAAATGCCAGAAGTGGCAGATCCAATATTCAACTCCGAGAATCATGTAATTAATAGTGCTGCAGATCCTTTCGGTTCATATAATAATGGGGTGCAATGTCATTATCTAGGACCCCACCATCAAGAACAATACTTCGTTGTTAATAATGATAATTTGCAAGAAGATGTTAGTGCTTGGGCTGTGCAAGAACCTGCGTCTAATTTGTCATCTTTGCACGTTAAGAATGTCGACGTTGGCGATGAATGCGATGATATCAAGCCGATTTTTGAGAGACCATGTGAAAGAAATGAGATCAAGCTGGGACATGATCAAGAAAAAGTTCATGAAAGGAGGTTTGTTCCATCATTGCACTAGTTCATATCTTCCAGGTTACCTGGAATTGCGGTTGAAATTTTCGACATGATAAGAATCTCAATAATTTTGCATGCATTTTTTATCTTCTATAGAATTGGCCTTAGGATCGAGTATATATATAGGACATCTTATGTTGGATGCATGACATGATGAGTAGGGCAGGGGATCGATATGGTGTCAAATGTAAAAATACATCTAGTTTATGGTACTGTCAATTAAAAATTCTTATTTTAAAGTAGGATGAAAAATATATGATAATTTATTGATGAAAAATATAATAACGGATATTTATTTTCAGAAGCTACGTACAGGAAAGACTACTATATATATGTATGTATATATTTATAAATATATATATATATGTATATATATATAAATTACAGCCGGCTGTAATTTAAATGTTTTAAAATAGAAGGAATTTGAAAAGAGTTCAAATTTTGAAGTATTTTCGATAAGCCTATATATCTCATTGCATGCTATACGATCATCTTCAAAATTTGCATTTCAGGGATTTACAAAATTAATTAATTGCACGTTTTTAAAATGTGAACGTTTGTCATGTGTCTCCAAGGATCAATACATGTTTACTTCTAGGATCCATTTATAAGATCAATAGTGTTCTACGAGCGAGAATGCTAATTAAAGAAATTAAACACGTTGTCCAAAGTATATATGCATGGACGTACGTAATCCATTCATGCCTTTGGAACAGTACGTGTAGATCAGTAGCAGTCTAACTTGATCTTTCACTTGGTAAAAGTCTCTAAAGATTTGAATTAATCTTATCATAGTATGTGCATGCCATAAATATTGTTGCACACACACCACTCATGAAGCATTCCAACAGAAATTTCATCGTCTTCCTTGTTTGTCTATAAAAACATCACAGAACCGTCGGACATCCTCTGGTTCATTGTTTTTTTTTTCCCCCAGCTAATCTTACTGAAATACAACTGGAAATTTGCAGTTATGAAGCAATGTTGAGGATAGACAATTCGATATTAAAAGAAGAAGATGGCTCCATCCAACAAGCTGCTCAGGACCACGATCTAAAAGGTGCAGCTACTTTGTTTACCCTCACAAATTGTAATAGTTGAAGTACCTATACGCGGTATATCAAGTCATCATAGAGTAGCAAACATCGATGATCTTCGTGTATATCACTTTTTGTCAGTGGATCAATAGATTTAGGGTTTTGTTGTCAGTAGATTTAGCAGAATGAGGAATGTTACGTATACGGTATACCTTAGCAATATATGTTCCCCGGCTCCATATGTATGATCTTTTTTTTTTCAACATAATTGATAGAGCTTTACATTTTGGTATGATAATTCTCTTGAAATGGTTTCTGATCTCCAGAATGTTTGACAAATCTTGCAATTAAATATGATAAGGTTGTATGGGGAATGCAAGGAAAAAAAGAAAACAGGAAAAGCATCATGTTGTTGTACTTGTAATTTTGCTCCTATACGTTAAGTTGTGAGGGAACTGTTCTTCTACGAAACATATATCAGGATTATATTTAAGAAGACCTAAATTGTGCATGTTTTACAATGGCATCCCTCATCTCTAAGCAAAGAAGAAGGTCCTTCCATGGAAAACCAAGCAAAGTAGATCTATTTGTGACTGAAATATTCCTAGTAGGAAAATTTGATGATGTGACCAAAAGCAATAGCCAACCTCCCATTATGCTGCAAGCATTAGTTTCGTTTCCTCATCAACATTTTGTCCAAATAAGCTATTATCAAGTGTACTGCATTCAGTTTCCATTTGAAGTGCCAATTCCACAAGGATCTCATAAACTTTCTTCAACCCTGGTTGCTCAGCGTTCGCTGCTGAGAACACATGAAGCTTTTTCTTTAACTCAATCCAACTCTGGCCAGGGATTTTCTTCAAACCTTTTGTCTTTGCTGAGACCCTCACCCTTGCAGAATCCTCCCATTTGCCACTAGCAGCATAAATATTTGAGAGCAGCATGTAGCTCCCAGTTGTGTCCGAATTCAGATTAAAAATATAGGAGGCAGTCTCTTCTGCAACATCTGTATTTTTGTACATCCTACAAGAATTCAGAAGGGCGCCCCAAACACAATCATTGGGTTCCATTGGCATGCGTTTTACAATGTCACTTGCTTCCTGTAAAAACCCTGCACGCCCAAGGAGATCAACCATGCAAGAATAATGCTCCATCTGGGGTTCAATCCTAAACTCTTTAATCATTTGATTAAACAGCCTACGACCATCATCAACAAGCCCAGTATGACTACAAGCAGAAAGAAGCGCAATAAAGGTGACACTGTCTGGCTTTAATTCAGATTCAATCATCTGATCAAAAGTTTTTAAAGCACTTTCACCAAGTCCATGCATCCCATACCCTGCAATCATCGAGTTCCATGAGATCAAATCCCTACCATCAATTTTCTCGAACACCAAATGTGCTTCCTTGAAACTTCCACACCTTGAATACATATTGATCAAGCCATTTCCTACCAAGATGTTACTATCCATCAGAGCCCTAACCGCATGACCGTGTACTTCCCTACCAAGATTCAGTGCCGCTAACTCTGCACAAACTGATAAAACACCAGAAACTGTCACACTGCTAGCCATAACTTTGGCAAGCTGCATTTGCCTAAAGAGTTCCAAAGACTCCTCACCTCGTCCTTTGGAAGCAAATCCATTGATAACAGCGCTCCAACTTATGACATTAGGTCTGCCTGTAGAATGATCATTTGCAGTCTCCAGCTGGGAAAATATTGCAAAAGCCTCATCACATAATCCAGATTCGGCATACGAGGTTATCAAAGCATTCCAACTCACTAGATTCTTCATTTCCATATCCAAAAACAAATTCTGTGCATTCTTTACATCTCCACATTTCCCATACATGCATATTAGGGCATTCTTTACAAACAAGTAATCTTCAAAACCACCCTTTATAACATAACCATGAAAGACCTTACCCCTGCCAACTGCAACCAAATCAGCACATACAGATAACACAACAGCAAGCACTTCAGCGGTAGCCCCTGTTCCTCTCGTCCTCATTATACCAAACAACTTTATTGTTTCTTCTTTCCGTCCACATCGAGCATGACTTGACAACAAGGACGTCCATGTCACAGGGTTTGGCTCCAACCCTTCCAACTCCATCCGCCGAAACATCTCAGAGGCACCATCACAGTTATAGTTAAAGGCATAGCCCGAAACCATAGTATTCCACGAAATACGGCTTCTAATACCCATTCTATCAAACAACCTGCGGGCATCTTCCATTCGCCCAATCTTCCCATACATCCCTATCAATTCATTAACCGCGTGAAGATGATTCTGGAAACCCATTTGTAAAACATGACTATGAACATTCTTGCACAAGTTAAAACTGCCCATAGATGCGCATACCCTTATAACCAAAGGCAAAGTGAACCCATCAGCCCAAACCCCAAGTTTTCGCATTTTATGGTAAAGTTTAAAACCGTCTTCAAAATAACCATTCGAGACAGTAGCTCTAAGAATTGAATTCCACAAAAGTAAGTTGGAAAGACCCTCAATTGGGGTGGCATCAAATACTTTCCGGGCATCGGTAACAATCCCGAAACGTGCATAAACCGACACAAGCCGAGCGGCCAAGAACGCTGACCAATGCGTGCCAGAGACAACAATATGGGTGTGAACTTGTTTGCAGAGGCGAACTGTGGAGCACTGTAGAAGAAGGTCGTTAAATGCATCAAGAAGCTCATCATGGGTGATAAAGGCGAGACGGGCTTTACGGAAACATGCAGAGATTGGTGAGAGACGTTGAGAGGAAGCATTAAGCATGGGAAAAAGCTACTCCCACAGAGGATTTGCTACCGAAAGATTATACTGACTGATGTGGCAATGCCACCTGGTAAGTTTTCTTTTTAAAAAAAAAAAAAAGAAACAGAAGAAAAATTGGGAAGTGTCTCTCCGGTCCCTCTCGACTCCCTCTCGCCCCTTACTCCCTCTGGAATTCCTCTCGACTGTCAACTGTAGCTTTTCATTTGCCCCTTACTCCCTCTAAACTCCATCAGATACACTTTCTATCATGAGATTCCAATGTTCTGTAACATCCATGGATTTCAAAACTTCACCAAAAAACCACTCAATGAGCCAGTACAAGAATAGGCCAACTACAGCTCTCACCAAAACATGAGATTTCAAAACTTCACCAAAACACTCTACTTTTCAGTACATAATAGGCCAACAACAAATATTCAGTACAACTCCAATCCCCTCCCAATAAACTTATCCTCGGTGACATACTCCGTGAGTGATGGACGGAGGGACGGAGGGAGGGAGGGAGGTGAATTTGCTCTCTGCGGGTTAGGTTTTGGACAGAGGGTGGAAAGAGGAAATTGCATTTCATCCGTTTTGTCTCTTTCGTATCCCCTTGTTTTTTTATCTAAATTAAATGCCAAGTGGCAAGGCCTATCATTCGGTAGAACTCTTCGGTAGCAAATCCCCGGTGTCCGTAGCTTTGCCTCTTAAGCATGAAGGCGAGGTTTAAAAAGAAAAAAATAATAATAATAATTGGAAAAAGCTTTGCATCAGCCTACTGTTGGCTGCAGCCGCAGCACACCCGACGTGTGGACCGGATTCACTAAAAGCACTGGACCGGGTTCACTCGAAACGGAGACTCAGCCCTCACACGTCTCTCAGCCCTTGTTAGAACTTGATTCCCCAATACTCGCCGTCTTCTTCTTCTTCTTCTTCTACTCTGACTCTCTCAATCCCCTCAAGTGCATTGTGATTTCCCCCTCGAAATCTGAAGCTCTCTCAAACCCATGCTTCATCTCCCCCCTCCCTTCTTCCTCATCGGCTCATCCTCCGATCCTTTGTTCCAGATCTGCGACGAGAGGACTCAACACCATGATGAAGTGAAGAGCCCACCAAATCTGAGGCTAGAAACATGTAATATATCCACAAACCCATTAATTTTCTTCAAATTTTACCTCCCTTTTCCGTGTGATTCTAGGTTGGCACCGTACATTTGTTTGGCACCGTACATTCTAGGTTGAATGTTCTTCAAATCTGGATGAAATCTTACATTGAGGAGGTATGTTGACGAATTTTTGGGTTTGTATTTTTATTCCATAAAATCGCAATCATTTTATAAATTTCACTTGGTACATACGTCATGTGCCCTTTCTTTGATTCTTCATTTGGTTTCTGTGACTGTATATATTACTGAAAAAACTAAAAAGACAATGTATTATTTTCTGCTGTACATGTTGGCTTTGATGCAGCAGTCAGTTTGAGATCTTTAAATATGCATCCTATAATTTTCATGAAATGGATATAGATGATTTTTTATGTGTGCATTTCTATGATGGTACACTGATTAATAAATCTTGGAAGTTGAAATATCTAAAAAAAAATTGATCTTTTGACTGGAATCAAATGAGTCTCCAACATTACCTTGAAATGACTCTGCTATTATATTTATTGTAATTTCTAGAAGACACTTCTTAGTGTAGTTTGACAATTAATCTTTCCTTTTGGGGGCGGGGGGGGATGGAACTTCTTTATGGTCTACAAAAATATCAATAGGGGAGACTGCAATGCCTTCATAATGTAATCTATCTCTAGATACCCCATAAAAAAAAGGGTTCTTAATGTAATCTATCTATCAATAGGGTACTTATGTCGCTTTTATTGTTACTTTGTTGCTAAGTTATGCTGTCCATGCATTTTAAAGTTACTGCTAACATTCAATTGTTTAAGTTCTCAATGGATTTCATAATGTGCAGGCCTTTAACAAGTACAATGAAGGAAGTGTGGTGGAATTGGTGGATCCTTTGATGAAGTCATCGATTCAGAGGTACTTATGAAAATTTTTTCTTCCACTGTGCGGCACCGATTTGAGCCAATTGCCCAGACATGAAATCAGTGGGAGAATAGTTGTGGTCAATAAGGGCAGACTATCTTAAGAGTGCAAGGAGAGTTCATTGACTGCAATTTGGCAGTTTTCATTTGTAAATCAATTGAACAAATCAATTTGGGAGTTGTAGATTTTTCCTTTGAACAAATCCTACTTTTTTTGTTCTTTGCTTTATTCTTAATTCTTGAACACATATGAAGATGTTTATTGTTTTTCAACTCCTCGTCTCAAAGCAGTGCCTCATTATGACAAGCATCAAAAGGAAATGCAACTAGAACATTTGCTTCTTGAACTTTGCTATGCTGTCATGTAGAATCAAGAATGTATAAGAGTTTTGCTTCCCTTGAACTTTGCAATGATATCATATAAGAACTGAAAATGGTGTCATGGAGACACTTTCCATTGAAAAGCAGGCGGTGGAGAACAAGTATATGGGTTCAAGGGAAGCAAAATTTTACCCTTTAACCAGCCCCGAATGTTTTACTTGAATGATTAAAGGGACTATGAGAGATTTATTAATGTGCTACCAGTAACCTTGGCCATCAAGAATCAAAATTGAAAATAAAAGATTGCACTTTATTCTATCAACCTGGTCATCATCCAGGTAATGCTCTAACCTCTAGAAGATAAAAACTTCCCAAAAGTGGGCATTCATAATTTATTTTCCCGTAACATTGAGAATTATCACAACTAATGGTTCAGCATACACTTCGTTCATTGCATCATCTAATGTATAAAATTTGATGATATAACAAAACATTATTTGTCCTCGTCTGGCCCTCTTCAGCTTTAAATTTTGTAAAGATTTTGTAAATAAAGAAATCAAAGCCGATCCTGTAATAATTCTGTAATCTTTAGCAATACTGAAAAGATTTGGAAAGACGATCTTAAGAGGAGAATCCCCACACCAAATGTCGTGCCAAACATGCCCACCACAGGGGATCTCTGCAATTGAGAAACAAGGCATTTAGATGCAGATAGTAAGTGAAATGCTATAGTGGAAATAATGATAATTAAGAAGTGTTTCCTCCGTTATGACCCTTGTAGCAATAACATCTCTAGTGGTGTAGTTCCTACAATGCATTGTATCAGCCAAAACTGGCAGTAGCATTAAATTTAAATGGAAAATACTAGATGAATAAATTATTAGCACCAGAAATGAATGAAACTAGATTGTTAAGGCAGTGATTTCCTCTGCCTTAGATCAGAACCAAGGAGATGCTTCTAGAAGCGCCAGCTCAACATTTCTGTTATAAGGAATCTTATCTTATTCTGTTATAAAGAATCTATCTAGAGTTTTTTTGAAGTCCAGAACTTCTCAACCCAAGAAATTAAAATAAATATATATACCTAAAGAAATGAAGGAAAACCATAAGGCCTAAAAAAACTTGCAAAAATTGAACTCATGAAGACCAAAACATCTATTTGGACGTTTTTCTTATGAAGGTTCATTTAAATATATATATATATATATATATATACATGAAGGTTCATTGTTAAACAACAGCAATAGCTTTCAGAACTTGTATAGGCAAAATGTAACACAGAATATATAAAAGGGTGTGGAAAATGCAGACGAGATCATACCATGGACTGGAATCCAAATTCTGACCTAGATTTTCAGAGACATTGCACTGATCTTTTGCAACTATTATGGCGAACATACATTTTATCAATACAGAACATCAATTGTTAAAAATTGCAAAAATTCATTCTTCTATATTATGGCAAACATACATTTTCCTTAGTGAGCGTCGTTCCAATATGATAGGTGATGGTCAAAAATTGAATTTTTTATTACCTAGTCACAGTCATCTGTGAGGTTCTAAAACATATATTTTGGTTTTCATATGTATAGGTGACTGCGCAGCACAGGCAAGCATCAAAAGGAAAGAAAAAGAAAAAGAAAAAGAAAAAAAACTATGTGAAAAGGCAAAGAAAAACAACAGCAAAAAATACCTACCTTGAAGCCACATGAGACTTGCTGGTGTTTTTAATCCCAATGGCACTCCTGACTTGCTTTCCAGGCTCATCTTCATCTGGAACAGAATTCGATGAAATGAGTAGCAAAAAAAAAAATCTTTGCAAATAGCAATAGCAGAGAAACTTATTCAACATTATTGCTACCAATTATTAACAAAATGTCTGGAGTAAGATAGTTTCAGCTGAAGTTTTCGATGAATCTAGTAGAGATATATATCACATGCAAGAATAGGCAACCCAAATCAAGTCCTAATAATTAATCGAAACAATTCAGTCATCAACATGCCACACCCCTGATAGGTTTGCAACAGAATCATGACCAGCTGAGCTGAATTAGTCCAAAAAGAAAAATTTTAGCCACAAATTAATATATATTGAAAAAACACAAAACTACAATAACAAAGGATTTCACTTGTACAGAATGTATAAAGAAAACCCAGATTTCAATCGATTCCACCTGTCCAGCCACGCACTCCAAACCGACATATTGGTCTATGGCAGTTCTACCAATTGTAACTCATTCAAACCCATGAATCACGCAATAGAAACTAAACAATAGAAAAAAGAATCGCATCTCTAGAGATCAAACTAAGACGATCCATATCAGCAGTCGCCAAATCAATCAAATTTTCTTTTTTAAATTTTATTTGGTATACCAATGAATGAACCAGAATTCGAGAATAAAGTGGAAGGCAATTCTAAAAACTTGCTCAGAAGTATAGATAAATCCCTTGAAAAACAGACATACTGTCCACGCAACAAAGAATTTCAGTTCCAGAGACTCACAAACAAGACCCAGATTGGTAATTACCAAATGAATTCGTTCTAGATTCAAAATTGAAAATCATGAACGGAAAAAAGAAAGAAAATAAGACCCAGATCAAAGTGCAACAAATTTAACAGCAAAGCACACCCCCAAGATCAGCACAAGCTGGAGTTTGATCGTCCCTCAAGATCAACAGAGCTCTGCATGCTATTACATACAGGCATTTTATAAATTTCATTCCATTTGTTGCTATATCTAACTTACAAGTATTTCTGCCATAGATATGCATAAATGACCGTGCAGAACATATACCTCAAATGTCAAATGCATAAACTAATAAGTGATCAGAGTAGGTTTGTGCATAAAATAATAAACAAATCTCATCAACAAATTAACAGTCCACAAAAAAAAAAGTCACTATATGTAATCGGAACTCCAAAATAAATCAAAAACATAAAAGGAAACATAGCCTTTCGCCTAATTTGGATACCCATTTGGGTTTCTTTCAAACAGGTGTCCTAAACCCTATAAAATGTTGTATGCATAGATGCCTGACAAGAGAGAAATACGAACAAGAAGTAAGAGAGGAAGATGAGAGAGCAGAGAATAATGGGGTCTCCGCTTACCTGCAGATTAACAGCGAAATCTTAGTTTGGGCAGAGGAGGGTCGCTCAGAGAGGCGGCGTCGCCGGTTGCGGTGGGCAGAGCAACGACGCGACGCGGGCGGGCGAGGGAGGGACTTTTCGCGCGGGCCAAATTCGAATGAATTGGGAAAGAAAAAAACAGTAGATGAAAACTGGAAACGCACGTTTTGGTCTTCAGGAAAGAAAAAACAGTGCAGCCACGTAGGGTGTGCAAAGTGTGCACCCTACAGTGGCTGACCCGTAGCAGTACTCATAATAATTTTATCCTTCTTCCACTATTTTTTTAATTTTTTATTTTTTTTATAAAATAATTAAGAAAGTAACTATTAATAAAATTATATATTTTTTAATTTTTTTAATATTTAAAAAAAATAATAATAATAAATATAATAAAATTATAATAAAAAATTATAAATCTATCATTAAAAAAAAAATAGGCCGTTGACATGGAAAATTTTTATGGGGTTATTAATATTTTTAGTTTCTCTTTTAATTTTACCCTGAAATTCGTGCTTTATATTGACAAATCCCAAGCCCTGCATCAATTTGTGAACATGAAGCCGCCACCCACATGTGAAAGGTCAAAATGTCCAACTAATATTTATCATTGCTCGCAACTCGATTTTAGATAGAGAAATTATTTTTGCAGTTTTTAATTAATATGAAAATTAATATATATATTTTTAATGATAAATCCCATCTTATTTTACGTACACACTCTTAAGACTATCTAACATATAACGAATTTCTACAATTTCCAATTAAATGCTTTGTATAATTTGAAGAAATATAGACGATATTTTATATATATAGGCTGAATTAAAATTTAATATTGTGCTTAAAAGATAAAGAATTTTAATCCATGCAATGGTATGATGCTCCAATCACAGTTTTTACACAGTCGAATATTTTAAAATCGGACTTTCATTCGAAAGAATATTCATTTCCAATATCTCATTTTTCTGTGAAAAGCCGTAACAAATCTTGGGCTTCGGAACTCACTCACTTTTGTTTTTTGAAATTTTAATAAATAAATGGGAAAAAGGCCCAAATATTGATATATTGCAATGCTATTGTGTGTGAAGAATAGTCGTCTTCGCGGTCCATATCATAAAAAAAATTTGGAATTTTGAAGAATGGTCGGTGCTTCTAGTAGCCGATATCATCCAAATTTGGCATCCGGCTCGCAGGTTTGTGTTTCTCGTCTTGATGATCCACAACGACTGCCTCAGTTGTTGTCAGTAGCAACGACACGCTGTAACACAGCAAGCAGCAGCACATTGTTAGTTTAAGAAGAATGAAAACATTAGCCAGATATTGGCATCGTTTGTTCATATGTTCTTCACCTGGCAGCATCTACCAGAGCCGTTCTAACCACTTTGAGAGGATCTATTATTCCCTGCTCCACCATGTTGACATATTCACCTGTTTTGCACAAGGACACCATTATTCACTTTAAAGTAGCCGGGAAAGATTATATAAACAGCTTCAAATAACAAACTTTATGTTGTCCAAAATGTTACATGACTTCACTATGGAAAATAGAAGAGAAATAAGATCCAAGCGCAATAGATTAGATAATTCAAACTTTGAAATGATAATTATCCATATCAAACTGTTCGAAATTTGCATTTTTCGTTATTTGATAGAAAATTAGTCGACTCGGCCGGTATAAAACTTGTTCCACTGTGGCACTCAATGTCAATGATAGACCAAAAATACCACAATAGAGAGGTTTGCATATAATTGAAGCCCAACAGCAATCAAAAAGTATTATAAAGATTACCGTGACACCTAATTCTTGTAACAACTAAAAGACCAACCTTTTTTTTTTTTTGATAAGTAACTAAAAGACCAACCTTTAGCAGCATCAAACCCAAAATTACGATCATCTTGTTCCAACAATTTGCCGATAACAACAGCACCATCAAAACCAGCATTTGAGGCTATTGTGAATGTAGGTGCCTATAGCAAAGCAAGATGTCCACCGTCACTAAAAATTCGACCGCAAATAAACAGTCAGGTAACTGCAGGCTAAGCAAATTCAACAAAGAAAACCTTAAGAGCATCCTGGATTATCTTTATCCCTCTCTTCTGGTCTTCATTTTCAGTTTGAAGGTTCTCCAAAACTTTTCCAGCATACAAGAGGGCAACACCACCACCTAATGATAGCAACCAAGTTAAAATTGTTCTTAAAGAGGTTTACATATGTATAACCTAGATGAATGACAAGAAAATTACCTACCTGGCACAATACCCTCTTCCACAGCCGCTCTTGTAGCATTTAAAGCATCGGTTACCCTATCTTTTCTTTCTCCAACTTCTGCCTCACTAGCCCCTCCAACCTGAAAGATTAGTTGCATATCAGAGCAATCACTTCCCACAATGCAGCAAGCCAGAAAGGTGAATAACATACCTTGAAAACAGCCACACCACCAGATAGCTTTGATAGCCTTTCCTGTGCTTTCTCCTTGTCAAACGTGGCAGTACTCTTATCAATAGCTGTTCTCAGCTGAAAAACATAATATAGCATCAGCAGTTGTTATCAGTGTTCTCTTTGTTCATTTCATTTTTATCTTTTAGAGTCCAGGTTAAGGTAATCTCATTCGAATAACTTCAAAATCCAATTGGTCTCTTTTCCAACTAACAAGAATGTATATATTTTTTTCTTTTTGATAAGCAATGCAATTTTATTAAAGAAAGTTTGAGAAAAGAAAATGTAAAATTAAAAAACAGAAGCCTCCTGCATACTTGCTCACATCTTTCTTCAATCAGCTTCTTATCTCCGCCCCCGTGTAGAATTATTGTGTCATCAAGAGAGACAGTAACCTGTTATTTGAAATAAAAGTGAGTCTTGTCCCAAAGAAATTCAAATATAGCAAAGGAGCACACCCTGCACAAAAACAGAAACCTTTTTTGCAGTACCCAGCATTTCAAATTGGACTTTGCCAAGGGTTAAACCACGGTCTTCAGTAATGACCTGTACGATAAATATGTCTTAGCAAAACAGAAAAAAAATAAGATGGACATACGTATTGATCTAGTTTAGCATATATTATATATAAAGGTGGCGTGAAAGATTGCATAACCTCTCCCCCAGTAAGAATGGCAAGATCATCTAAATTTGCTCTTCTATTTTCTCCAAAACCTGGAGCTTTAATGGCACAAACCTAAACACATGAAATTAAACTAGTGAAAATAATAAAAGTTGAAACTAGAGCAAGCAGAATCAATGCCACAATATCTTGCTGATAAAGGGGAAAAACAAACAATACAATTAAAGTAGTATCAGACACTATGAATCCCTGATATGAAACAAAGAAGCACGCACCAAACATAGTAGAGAACTAATGTTTTATGTATGGAGAAGTTGATAACTAATGAATATCAATAAATAAAACATTGATTAGACATCATAAATCTAAGCAAACATAAAATGTTTGTAGTTAATTACAAGAAAATATAGACAATCATCAAGCCGCTGATAAGATTTTCAAGAAACATATCATTTGATGGAATTTTGAAGATAGGCCTGGAGACTATTGCAGGGCTTGAATTATAAGCATTATTTACTAAGGAGATCGTCTCAAGGTATGATGGCAATGACGACAATAACAATCTCCGAATAAGATCCGAAGTCCTCTGGGCCTCTAGAAATTTTGGTAGTCAATTTTTATTTCTTGAACTCAAGCGCACCTTTATTTTTTTGGCACATCCCAGCACATAAGAGTCTCTTTTTAACGCAAATGTTTTTTATACAAGAAGAGAATGCATATATTGAGCATGACACATCACTACCAATAATCATGTAGCCCCCCAAGGAACCACACACACATAGCAACACATATATATCTCATAAGGATTTCACCATCAATGCAATCCATAGGCGCTTACATATCTCTGGCATTACACCTCATAAAGTAACTTCAAAGTAAAGCCAACTAATCACCTTGAGCCCAGCACGATGCTTGTTGAGTATAAGCATAGCCAGTGCCTCACTATCAACATCCTCAGCCACAATAAGAAGTGCTCTATTTTTCTGTTTGGAATTGAATAGCAACAAAATGAAGTAATAAGAAACCTTTCTGTGAGTTCTTTTTCTTTTTTAACTCTCATCTGTGAAAAGAAACCACCAGGAATATGTTAATTACCTGTACTGCAGGCTCCAATATTCTCAGAAGTGAATTCATGTCTGAAATTTTCTTGTCATAGATGAGGATTAGTGGGTTCTCTAGTTCCTACAAATATGCAATCAACATATTTTTATGTTGTACGTCAAAATAAATAAATTTTGCCACATCAGAGAAAAGGATTCCATAAGATGTGCAACAGGTGCAACTAGGAAAAAGTAACAGATGTAAAGCAAAGATGAAAATTCAAGGACAGCGGCAGAGGCAAAAATCAAAGGGCTTCCAAATACTTTTTTTATTTTATTGGCACCGGGACTCCAAGAACAAACACCCGACTAATCCCAGGGGTGCATAGGCCCTCGGCAAAGGGCCACCAAATACTAACTAATAACATCGTAAAAATAGCAGAAACTTCATGTCAAATTATAGGGTCAAGTGAATAGTCTATGAACAAATTGAATATATAGAAATATTTGCATCTAAGCTGCTCAGGGAAAAAGTAAAAGAATGAATAACAACAAAAGCAACACATGCTTAATATGGGCAAACTTTTATTATGGTAAAATGTGATGAGAAATGCACTATTTGAAGTACAAATATACTGGCAACAAGAATACAGATCTTGACTTACACATTTCTGGGTCTTCTGATCAGTCACAAAATAAGGAGATATGTAGCCTCTGGCTAGCTTCATTCCTTCCACCACTTCCAACTCATTATCCAAAGTATTCCCATCCTGTAAAAATTGGAAATTGTAACAAAGTAATATCGATCTGTATCAAACTCAATGATCATAAATATCAGCAAAAAAAGGGATGCTCACCGCAACAGTAATGACCCCTTCCTTTCCAACTTTCTCCATTGCTCTTGCTATCAAATCCCCAATCTCATATTCACCATTTGCGGAAATAGTAGCAACCTAACACAGGAGCATACAAATAAAAAGTAAATTTAGCAAGCGAAATTAACATTATTCATATTACAAACACCAGTGATTACTCATAAATGCTTTATTCTAATAATTGATATGCTTGGCATGAATGCAAAACGTCTAAATGCCCTTATTTTTAGGCTAGATTTTAAACATCAGCTTCCACTAAATGTGCATGAAGTCAATTTCCATTCCTTAGAAGTACTGAACAGATTTTATTCCACTAGAGAATCAACTAATCCTGCTTCCCAGATGAGAATAAAAATAAATTCTAGGAAACATAAATTGACCCTGCGTTTTTACCAAATAAATTTACATGGAGAGATTACTTTCTCTCAAAAATCCATCACCTGTTTAATTTCTTCTGGTGTGCTTATCATCAATGCTTTGCTTTTCAGATCAGATATAACAGTATCAACGGCCATATTGATACCACTACGCAAATCCATCACATTCACACCAGCAGCTATTGACTTGCAACCTTCCATGAGTATTGCCTGAGTTAGGACAGTTGCACATGTAGTACCTGTAACCAGATGAGACTCGTATTGAAAAGAACTAAAAAACATCTAATTAGAAGTTTGATTTCAAATAGTGCAGACTAGAGAAACAAGAAGGAACTACCATCTCCAGCAGCAGTATTAGTAGCACTTGCAACCTGCTTTACAAGATCTGCGCCAACATTTTTGGCCTTTTCCTTGAAGCTGATACTTTTGGCAACAGTGACACCATCCTTCGTCACTTTGGGATCTCCAGGACTTTTTTCAATTATCACATTGCGACCCTGAATCAACCAACCAGAACAATAATAACAAGGGACAAGCAAGATCAACGTCATTTACATATGAACTATTCTTACTTTCATTAGATTAGGCACATGGTCTAAGACACAAGCTAGTCTAATGAGGTGGGAATTCAGCCTTGACATTGAGGTATAAGCCTTACATAATTCTAACTTCTGATTAGATATATACATCTAAGCAAGCTCCAGTGTGCACACACACGTCTATTAAAAACAGAAGACACTGTTGAGCTATCGAAGATCTATTAACCACTGCCAAGGTCAGAATTGACATTTTAGAAAGAATGGCCAACGTTTTAAACAAGTTGGGAAAATTTACAGAGACAAAATAGAAGTCCGGTGATGTCAGCTGCACATCAGCACATGCTTTTTCAAAATTTTCTTCGAACGGAACATGTGCATCCATTTTAGCATATTACTGGCATATGAAATATATTATGGTGTTTCATGTGCTTGTTTTAAATGTGTAGCATTTCCAACAGTCAGGAGAATTATTAACGAGAGGGTGCCATAATAAACAAGTCCTACATAGAAAAACAACCAATAGTTTCAGCCTTAACTTGTCACCATGATTGCATGGTTTCAAAGTAATGCCAATACATCATAGACGTTGTCTTCCAGTGAGTGTTTCAAAGAAATCAAGCTTGAGACTACAGAAGAAACATGCTTATATTCCAAAAAATAGAGCCTTTCTTTCCCTCAACGCACAATTGAACTATTTTCTTTTAGTATGTAGTTATGTGCGAGGAAAAGGAAGAAAAATAATATCAACAAAAAAAAGTTCTTTCCACAATTGAAAACTTTAGCTCAACAACAAAAGGGTACGTTACTAAAGAAGTAAAACAAGTGCCTGCTGTGTATGTCGTTTATCTAATACGTCTCCAACAAATTATAAAAATGACAAAAAATGGAAATATAAAAAATTTAAGATAATACCTTTGGTCCCATTGTGACTTTAACAGCTTCTGCGACCTCGGAAACCCCCTGCAGCATTGCTGCCCGAGCCCCGACTCCAAACTTGATGGCTTTCGCCCCATAATTTCTGCTGCATATGACTCTGTTACACACCTTTCCAACCCAAATCATCAACCAAGATGTACATAAGGTTAATCCATATCCACCAAAACATCATAGGAATATTAAACAAATCGTAATCGGTAGACTTTGTAAGCGTTTAGTTACTGAGAAATGCAAGGAAAAAAAACAACAAATAAAAATCCCAACCTGAAATGTTATGACTACGGAAGATGAAAATTTACAGGAAACTGAATTGACATAGAACATCAAATTCGTATGCTTTCATTTCGCAAGGTTTCCCCGCAACCAAACGGAGGGTTAATAAAAATGAAAATCGAGGAAAATAAAGCAAAATTGCAATGAATCAGAGACAAAATGGTAGTAGTCCCTTACTAATTTTCTTGAAGTGCGTGAAGTGATCGTTGAAGCTACTTTCGAAACTATTCGATGCATTGAGAGAGAGAGAGAGAGAGAGAGAGAGAGTTTGAACTTTACAGAGCAGAGGTTTTGGTAGGGTTTGGCTCTGGGTTTTAGGATTGTGGAATGGCTTAATTTTAGTGGATGGTCTGGAAGAATCTGGATTGTCCGTATGAGGTGGGCCCCAATGAAGATTGACTCGCATATGTTTTGACGGTCCTGATCCTCTTAGGCCGTGTATGCACTGCGGGAAACTGTGGCTCGTTCTTGCGACATGCTTTTGGATCATCAGGCCCAATAATGAAGCCCCATGTTTGTGTACATTTTTCAGTCTAAAATGGGTCAGCTAGGTTCGCTTTCATCGGTATAAATATAACTATTCCCATTTATTTTTTATGGTTGAAATTGATGGTCTAAACAATCGTCCTTAAAAGTTTCTATTGTTTTGCTTTTATTATCAATCATCAATCAAGTTTCTATCTACTATTATCTAAAAATAATCAAGTTATTAATGACTGGACGAAACCAAGAAATAACCCCTCACGTGCAAAATTATAAAAGATCTCCTTTAAGTTTAAGATCAAACAATTCCATCGAATTGAGTATGATTGTATGTGTGATAGCATCTACTATACCAGGAATATCAATGAACCCGCTAAAGCACAAGAAAGCAAATCCGCCCATAAGCTCTCTCTCCTGCCATGACAATTGTCACCATATATAACAAAAACAAAACAGCTCAAAGAATTCCCAATCTCTTGAACTCTGCAGTGAACAGCCTGGTCATTCTCCTCAATTATAGAGACTGAGACAAAACCTGAATCCCAGCAGATCCAAATCCTCCCATGGGAAGAACTATTATAGTTACAAAAGGCTTCTCATCCCCTTGAAATGTTCTGCAACACAACCTCCTTATTTGCTATTTTGACTTTGGTCTCTACAAGACCACAAAAAACAAGCTTGTGCTCTCTTATCCAATGTCTAACTTCCCTTTGTTTCATAGGGTCTACCGACCCCTCACATTCCAGCAGCCAAAAAACATGGAAACGCCAAAAGAAGGGAGCACAACAAGCAAAGCTACTATTTTCTTCGCCCCTTGCTCAAGGGGGAATAAACTTTATTCTTGCCTTTATTTCCTCAACTATAAACTTGATGGGTATTGTGAAAACATCTATGACAAACAAGCAAAAAAGAAAACACAAGCAAATCAATCACACAATACAAATTTAACACAATTTGATAACATGTTTACATTCACAGAACTGTAAAGGATTTTATTATGCTAAAAAATACAAAATATACTTTAGGGCGAAATCTCACTATTCTGAAGACTCAGGGATACTAAATTGTTCATTAAATACATATTTATAGTGTCACTTGACGGAAACTCTAATTCTCAATTTTTTGCATTATTCGCTCGAGAAGCATGTCAAACACATCTCGAGTGAAATCTTTGTCTGATGTTCGCTCAAGTTACTTGTTAAGCCAAAGTCAAAGCAAACTTTCTACATATCAGCCCAAGCCTACGCTCCATAACCCAAACCTCCTTAAAATTTTGAAAAAAAAACCATAACGCATCATTGTCGGATTAGTTATCAAATTGGACCTACACACCAACAAAGCCAAGCTCCACAACTCCAACAATAGGAGTTTGTCTTTTAAAAAAATCATAACGCATCATTGTCAAGTCAGATCATCAAATCAGACCGACACACTAATAAAATCAAGCTCCACAAATCCAACTATAGGAGCCTAACAACAAGGTTTTGTCATGATAAGGAGAATTAAAGTACAAAGATCTGATCTCCAAATATTAATTATGAGAGACTAAGCGGATGTCGTCGAGTATAAACATTACTCCTACACCATGATAAATTATAAACATTACAAAATAAACTTCGTAATTAAAACATTACCAACCAAAAATATGCCAAGTATTTATCATTTTCCTAGCTGCATATAATCCACATTAGTATTGGCGATGTACAAGCCAACCAAAAAGAGCCTTGAAACTATCTTAATAGAGAAGGCTTCTTTTTAATTAATCTCATTCACCATCCAAAACCAAGATCTCACAATTACTATTTGCTAATCATTGGTTAATCTCCTCCCCTACTTATGACATGCATAGATTGCCAAGAAGAAATCCAAAAATTATCAGCATATATCTTCTTTTAAGTAGTGATTGGTTATAAAAGCAAATTATCTTTGCGATAATTCTGACAGCTACCTTGTATGCTTCGTAATGACACGTGGTTTGCCCAAATTAACTACAAAGAAATTTCATAAAAGTAAATGTACAAGTTAACGTGGCTTAATATAATATGTTAAATTATGAATGAACTTTTATTATAAAGTTAATCTAATATATTATATGAAATCATGTCCATCTCTTTATCATTATAACATGATTTTTCTTAAAGAAAAACATGACTACCGCTAGTGGTCCCAAATTCAGCAATCATAGTCGGAACTTATATTCTCATTTCCACTAGTATCAGCAATTACCAATAATAGCACACTTTATCAATCCACCATGTTTTAGATAAGAATAGGGCTGATTTGGATTCATAAATGAGATAAGATGGTTTTAAATGAAATATAAAAATTGAAAAAAATATTGTTACAATATTATTTTTTAATATTATTATTATTTTGAGATTTGAAAATATTGAATTGAGATTTAAAAAAATTAAATTATTTATTATATTTTATGTGAAAATTTAAAAAAATTATAATAATAAAATTAGATAAAATGAGATATTTTTCGAATATAAGCCGGTGTAAGGCGAGAAAAACACATTTGAGCGGTGCATATATCAATAAATAAAAAATAAAAATTGAAATTCATGCCATCCACATATGTTCATTCATATGAAGACTTAGAAAGCTACCAGCCTACCAGTTCGGCTATGGATTCTATTAGTATCACGCAAAAGCCCTGGAGCCATTTGCTACAATAAATGGGACCGCGTCCTTAATTTCCTCCCGAACGTGCATGCCTAATACGCTGCGTTTTATGACAACTTATTTTGAAGGTTCTCTAAAATATATGGAAAATTCTATATAACATACTACCATCTCACTTTCATCCCACTAAATATGATGTGGCACATTTATCACCATTAAATTATCATTTATTGCATGCTTCTTTATCATTTAATGGTGATAAATATGTCACATACTACTTAGTATGATCAAAATAGAATGAAAGTGTGGTGTATAGTATTACTCAATATATATATTTAATAACAATGCTAAAGAGGGGATGTCGCGTCCGCAGTCTATTGTCTAGTGAGAGTTGCAGTGTGCAAAGGAAGAAGAAGGGGGTTTATTAAACCTAATTGGTTTAATACAAAACGACGTCATATGGCTTAAAGCCAAACGAAGCCGTTCTATATGTATTTTTTTAAATTTCTCTTTGGAAAAATGATGTGGTTTCACTCATTTAAGTGAAACGACATCGTTTTATATACATAATTTTTTTTTAAAAAGACCAGTTTGGCTGGTTCAGCAGTTTTTCAGGGGTTCAAACTGATATCGCCAAACCGCCGATATCGATTTTTTCTCAAATCCTCTTGCCTGCCGACACGTTCCTTGTTGGTTCCGTGCACTAGCGATCGATCTAATCAGTTCCCGACTGATTCTGGCCATTCTTGTACACCCGTAGTTGAGTCAAACTCAACTTATCTTAAATCAATCATTAATATGACTCGTCATTTTTTTAATTTTTCATAAAAAAATTAAATCTATTTCAACCTACTGTACACATTTCAACCTAAAAATCTTAAAGAGTTAAACTCATCATCTCAATAAGATCAACAAAATATTATTATTCACAACTCAATATCCAAACGCAACCTATAATGCTTAGAGTTTGTGACAAAATTCTAAGACTAGAAGGATAGAAAAATAGATAATTTATCAGATAATTATAAATGTTATATGTTATACTTCAAATGTTTAACTATCTCTCTGACCCTCTACTTATAATTTAATATAAATATATATACACATATAGTAATATAGAATGAACGAGAGGCGAGATGATCTTGCTTGGCTTGTATATATGATATATCCACATGCAATCCTCAAAAACCTCCAAAAGAACAATCAATGCCTCCCGTTATTTTCAACAATAAAGTATTTGTTTTTATTTTTATTTTGTTCATGTGACAATATTTTCAGGGCCTACTGCAAACGCACACAATCAGAACAATAATTGGAAGTACTCTACTCATGAAGCCCCTCACCGACACAGCAAAATTGAAAGAAAAAAATATTTTCAATAGTCATTATTTACCACTCCATACTTTATAAAAAATATCTATACACTTTATAAAAAAAAATTATAAATATAGGATATGAACGTGATCAATAGTAACTAAAGTATAACATTACTCAAATTGAAATAGATGATGCATGCACCAGTACCGGGATGACGAGTCCATTGAGTGATTGAACAACAGTTAACAATAATAAAAATCAACGACTTTTGCATCCGTGCAAAGGAAGCTAGCTAGGGACATTGTTGCCAGATTAGATTCTCTAGTAAATGTCTTTTTTTTTTAATCCTAAGAGATAAACATAGTGTCGTGACTCGTGACTATTTTATAATTTATAGTATTTAAGATATTTTAATCATTGTTATCCCGATTGATTATAAGCTAAGGGAACTACCCCCAATTACCTACCTATAATTGTTGGTGTGGTTGACATGATATACAACGTGTTAAGATTTCATTATCCAACTCATCATAATTGATGTACATCATAATATGAAGGACAAAATATGGATGATAACATATAAATACATGTTATAATATTTATTAATTATTTAATATTGTTCGAATATGCAATAAAATATACTTAATTCCAAGTATGGATATTATTTATTTGAAAATTCATATTCTCAAGCCTATGTGTAAAGCGCACATAGTAAAATACTTATATGAATTAATTAATTAATTTGGAAGATAAATTTAAAAATTTAAATCTTATAAATTATCAAATTATATTATTTAAATGATGTGGATGCATGTCCGATCTACGCACCAACTTGATAATAGAATAACTCATATCTATTTAGTTGAAAGCGCTTCAGAGTACCATTTCAAGCTTTAATCCCATCACTTGTCAATCTAAACATTATAAAAAAAAAAAAAAATCAAAAATCATAAAACCACGCAATATTATTCATTTAAGTTAGTGAAATTGAGAAAATATTAATTTAAAATTTATATAGATAACAATATTAGACCTTATATTCAGGAGCCATGCAGTAAATTATTAACTGTTCAGATAAAATACGTACCTGATCCTAATTCAATTCCACGAGAAAACGAATGAATACAAACATTGACGTTTGAGCATTTTTACCAACTTGTTATGTATTTATTCTCCTGATCCTATGCTCCCTGATCACATTTATATATAATATATGTATATATATTCTTTTTTGTGTAAATTAATATCACAATATTTGCTTGCTGTAACGTACGTCTTACCAGTGGACCGAAATATATACGCGTAATAACATGCAAATCAGATATATACAGCTCAAATAAATGTAAATCAATATTGTTAACACAAACACCATCTAATCAAGAGATCACGTAGAAAGTGTGAACATGTAAGATCGATTCTCCAAGTATTATTAAACAATATTCAAAAACAGACTTTTTGAGGGAAAAAATGTCTCTCCTAATACAATCAACTCCCCAATCTTTCTTCCATATTTTACATGATCACAAGGGAAAAAAAAAGTAAGACAAGAATAATAGAAAATTACAAAAAAGGAAAAAATTCACACCTTCTTGTTCTCTCCCTTGCTGCCCTTAGAAAGTCCATTTCCAGATCTTGATTCTGACATCAACCTCACACTTGGAGTTTGAAGTGGAAGCTGTCACTGCCGTCTTCCCAGTAGGAACAGTAGCTTTAATGCCATCACAAGAAACTCTGATTCCAATCTTTGGAGAATTGAACCCTCCCATCTTGGCCTTGACTTTCGTGTCAAGCTCTATCTTCAAGGACAGACTGTTCTTACTCTTCACGTCGGCCTTTAAAGTAGAAGCAGGATCACTGTCCAGCTGCCTGCCATTGCTCGTAACGGCAGACTTCAACAGGGTCGTGTTCTTTTTGCCATGCACGAAGGAGGGCACAGTTCCCTCGCCGATATCTATATCGTTGGATAGTATAGAGATGGCAATGGGGTCGTAGGTGTAGACGAGCTTCTTGTTAGGGTTCTTGGCGGCTATGCTGAGGTCGAACTTTGAGTTGAGAGTGGAAGAGGAGGTGACGTTGAGGTAGGAGACTTTGAGGCTGGTGACCGAGAAAGACGGGCGGTGGGGGCGGTAGACGACGTAGAAGATAGCGCCAGCGATAGCGACAAGGAGGATGAGAAAGAAGAAGGTGAGGGTGAGCCAGAGGCAGCAGGAGCACCAGCAGCTACGGCCGTGGCGACGGCGGTGGTGGGGTTGGGGGCGGTAGGCGGGACGCGTGGCGCCGTAGAGTTGTGACTTGGTGGCAGGGAAGGTGCCGTTGGGGGCGGGAGCAGCACCGTTGGTGGCGGGCTTGGAAGAGGGATAGACCCTGTCTGTCATGGTGCGCGTACGCGTGTCTGCGTCACAGATACAGAGAGAAGGGAATGAGGAAGAGAAAGGTGGTTAATTTGCTGGGGTATTTAAGGGAAGAGTAAAGCTGTTTGCTTTGGTGGTAAAGAGGAAAAGGAAACTGGAAAAGGGGTGTAAGAGTGCAAGTGAGAGAGGGCTTCTTTTGAAGCCAAGAAAGCAAAGACAGGTGTTTGTTTTGGTTCTGAGCGGAACAAATAAAGGAAATGGTGAGATGTGTCTGTTTTGGTTGAGAGAGAGAGAGAGAGAGAGAGAGAATTGCTTGTTTTGGACTCAAGATATTTTAGAAGTTAAAAAGCGTGTTTTGGTCAGAGAGAAGGAGAAGGTGGGGGTCGAGAGGATTGGAACTCGGGGGGGATCTGAACTGTGATGAGGTGATGAATGGGGATGGAGGGTGAAATGGCAAGAGAGAGAGACAGCAACATCATAACCACGGCCAAAAACTACTCCCACTTCCTAATTGGAGCGTTGTAAACACTCTCTGTGTACTATAGACCATTCTCTAAATTTAAATTTTATTTTTCTCACGTGTTCACGTGGAATATTTTCCATTATCATCCCTAATCAATAATATTTATTTCGGAAATATTATTTTGAGAAAAAAATTATATATATTTTTCTATTTTTACTCAAAAATAGGATGACGAGGTGGTAGATTTTAGAAAAAGAAAATCTACTATTAATTTTATAATAATAATTTTTTTATCTTTAATTTTATTTATTTATATAATATATTTTAAGTGATTTCTTATATTCACTTAAATAATTACTTAAAGCATGCCATCTAGCAACAACTAGATGACATTTTAAATGATAAAATTTAAAATAAAAAGTATTATAATTTTGAACTTTAGAAATACAAAGGCATGAGATTAATATAATTAAGTTTTTTGAGCTGTCTATCTTGATTCTTGGTTTTGATGGATAAAAGAAAATAATATTTAGATTTTAGTGATTAAATGAGAAAAATCTTGTATGAGAAAGTGAAAAAAAGAAGAGAATTCAGGTGTGAAAAATTGAAAATAATTATTATATTATCAAATCAGTATGCAGACAATTCACATCACTTAAATAATAATATTTGATTCATAAGATTCAAAACTTAAGATTTATATGCATAATCTATATCGCATAAATACTTTACTAGACGACCTCTATAAAAGTCTTTTAAAATTTTCTTTTGAAAAATAACTCCTTCCACATGTTAGTATAGCCTCTTGTTATGATATTCCCACGATAAGGAAGGTGGACCAAACGCGCCGAGGTGAAAGTGGACCTACTATCTGATCTCAACCAACACGCAGATGGCTCCGCCACACCTGCTTTGGAACGACCTATCTATATTGTGGAAGTTATATTCATTGTGAAGTGGAGGCCCATGTTCTCTCATGTGCCAGATCTGATTACCTAAATTCCAAGTCTCCCTTCACATAAATTTCGGTCGTTTAAAATACACCACCCCCGAAAAATAAATACGTAAAAAATATCAACTGGTTAAGGTTTGAAATATCGATCCTGCAATATCACATCATGGATCAACAACTCCAAAAGGGAAAAAAATTAGGTCTAGCTTCAATCTCTCTCTCTCTCTCTTCCCATGTACGTAGTAATCATTGACAGGATTGAAGTCAAGAATACAGCAAATTGACGCCTTGCCTTCCAATTGCTTAACACCAAAGTTTTTTTTCTTAAAAAATAATAATTCCAGACTGGCAATGCTGTGTTTTTAATTCATCAATTAATTGGTCAAGTTATAAATAGTCTTTTACCCCAAAAAAATGAGTTTTTCCTTTTTTATATATAATATATTTAACTCTGCCAATATTTTCCATTTTATTTTATGGCCCATAATTTTTCAATGTATATAACTTCAAGAAAATGATAGGATTACTACTTTCTTACTAATCATTTGTTATTATTTTTTTATTAATTTTTTATTTTACATAATGGTTAAGGAAGTGATTATTAGTAAAATTATATATTTTTAAAATTTTTTCTTAATGATTAAGAATGTTAAAAAAATACTTAAAATAAAATAATAAAAAAATAAAAAATTTTAAATATAGTATAAATAGTAAATAAGTAGTAAATTGAGGGGAAGTGTATCATTACCCATAACCTCATGACTTAAATCAGATATCGATCCAGAAAAGTTATAATATGATGAGGATAATAATGATGATGATGATGCTCGACTCAATCTTTTCACATGACCGATCTTCATCATGACTTTGTGTTCTTTAGTTACAAAATCATGATGGCCGGCATGGTTATATTGGTGTTCTTACGTGCAGGCGGCATGCAGTTTGGATTAATAATTTGGACAGATAGATTAAAAAAACAATGAACGCGTGATGATGAGGGTTTAGGTGATATAATCATTCATGTAACTAGTACAGGGTCCCTTTTCGTTCTCAAAATAATCATCCTCAACCCTCTTAAAATTAAGCACGTATCCAACATAAGTCAAATAGTGAAATAATGGATAAAAACTATCTTGTGATGACTGCAAGGAAATAAGCAGTCAACTCATGTGTTTTCTTCTCAGAATTTTGTGAACTAGTTGACGTAGATAGCAATGGAGATCGCGAGGGTTGGAGGTAGCCAGGTGTGCTGCGTATTCAAATCTTGCAAAGGTAAGCGAAATCAAGTAATCACGTGAGAGGTGTATATGTATGGTAGTGAACTAAGTGTTAACGCCCAAAATGTCGCAATTTGAAAGAAGAGAAAGATTCATTTCCAGACACGCTGAGGTGAGCTGGGCCTTAATTGGTGACGTGTGGAGCCCCCGGCGATGATCTGGTATGTCTGTACGGTGTTCGTGTGTACGTCCATGGCGATGAACAGTATTTAAATACAGAGAAAAGAATGAGAGATTGAAGTACAAATTTACGTGGTTCGGGACTAGACCAACGTCCATGGGATTTGAAGAGGGGAGATTCAACTATAATATGCTTATTTACAGTTTCTCGTAGCCTCTCATTTCTTACTGTACAATGAAAGCTAGAAATCTACTTGTTGGAAAAGATATTCTCTCTAGAGCTCCCTATTCTGAAGTTGAAGAAGAAGTCAAAGCCTAAAGAAAAGTCGGAAGTCCCCCAAACCATAGGTTGTTTGTCCCTTTTATCTGACCCTCTTGTTGCATGCCCCTTGGTAGTGGTGATGGATGTCTGCTTGGCGTGTATAGCCCCCTTTCCATTTCCAACTTTCTCATGACACCTCCCTTTCTCCTGACACGCTCACCCCTTAGTCACTTCTTGTCCTCTTTCCCTCTCTCTTCCTTTATCTTCTAGTAATGACCCTTTTTGATGGGCTGGATCTTGAAAATCATTTTGGGCATGATGGATTTTACCCCTTCATAGTTGCCCGCAATTCTTAATGGAAATGTAAGAAGACATTGAGAATCTTCAAAGGTAAAATATGTAATCGACTTGATCCGCTTCTGTCGTAGAGAAATAAATTTTAGGAGTTGGCCCTGGTCATCCGTTCCTCTCGCATTAAGCAATAAGATTTTCGAGCGCGGGATTACGCGAGAGATTGGCTCAACTGCGTAAGATGCATAAGACGCGAGTACATCTTAGCGAGATAAGTGGGAGGTAGGCTTGACCGCTTGGAGTGCGTAAGAAAGTTGGTCGACTATGGCGAGGTAAGCGGGAGGTAGGCTCGACCGCACGGAACAGTGCAAGCACTTAGCTTGGCTATGGTGAGAGATGGGCTCGACCGCGTGAGATGCATATGAAAGTTGGCCATGCAGTCATGTGACTTGCCATCCTATTCGAATGCCTGGGAGGTCAAGCACAAAACCCGTCCTGGCTAGATAAGCGGGAGGTAAGCTCAATCGCATAAGATGTGCATGAAAGTTAGCTGCACGATCAAGTGACTTGCCCGCCTATTCGGACACCTAGGAGGCCAAGCGGTCCCTGACCTTTCCCACATATTGACTTTTTATAAAAGTGGTAGTGGGCCGAGCTGCTTGTAAGACTGGACTCACCCTAAATCTTGTCAAAAGGCGTACGTTCTTTCGGCGTCTTTGTTTTCGATGATGTTGGTGAACTTTCTTTTTTCAATATGAATTGCGATTAATGTTAGAGTCTGTCTGTTGTATCCCCGCAAAGTGGTCAAGGATCATGTCAACCCTCTGGGTCCACTTCAGGCAATTGTGGAGCTCAAAGACACGTTAATTCCGAAGGCTCGTTCATGAAGGTAACCCTCTAGCAATAGTTATGGCACAAGTGCGATATTCAGCGTTTGTTGGTGGAGATGCTGTCTCAAAAGTAAAGTCGGGTAGTCGAAAGACTGAACCCATACTTCACCGTGAGGTAGGCCGGCCCGCCTTATGGCTGGACCTACCTGTTAACCCTCGCAAGAAGGTAAGTAAGAGATGCTGCAAAAGTCAAACCTGTTAATGCAAATATTTCCCAATCACAAGTGCGAAATTCACAAATCTAAGTTGTCTTGCCAAGGTACGGTGAAGGTCTGAGACGCTATCCATTTGACGTTTTGTTGTCGAAGATAACATTTTATTACTAGAGATTCCATTGGTGGAGATTTTGTTGATGAAGATTTGTTAATAGAGATTTCATTGATGGAGATTTTGCCTTGGGATAGCTGAAGGCTAACTCGCACTCATTTGCGAGAGGAATAGAGTAGCCTTAGGCATTACACTCATCCTTTTTACCTCGTGGGAAAGTAAGTTGCTTATGGAGATTTCGTTAATGAAAATTTTATCTTTGGGTAGCTGAAGGCTAACCCGCATTCCTCCGCGAGAGGGATAGAGCAGCCTTAGGTATTACACTCATCGCTTTTGCCTAGCGGTGAGGTAAGTTGCTGATGGAGATTTCGTTGATAGAGATTCTGTAGGTGAAGATTCTGTTTTCGGGTAGCTGAAAGCTGACCAGCACTTTTCCGCGAGAGGGATATAGCAGCCTTAGTCCTTTCTTATCCCCTTTGCCTCTCTCTTTATTTGTCTTCTAGTGGTGATCCATTTTGATAGATTGGGTCTTGAAATCATTTTGGGTTTGATGTATTTTACGCCCTCACACTAAGGATAAATAAAAATAGAGTAATGATAGCCATACCACCGATTTATAAATTTTCTACAACTTTTTAATAAAATATTATTTTTTTTAATTTTATACACACCAAATTATCAAAATCAAAACTAAAACAAATGGGTAGTAATAGGCTATATTCACAGTTTATAGATAATTTTAAATATAATAATATTTTTTATTACATTTAAACCTATCAAATCAAAATTAAAAATCAAAATTAAATTTTAAATAATATTATTTTATAATATAATTATATAGAAATTATTATTTAGTTGTAACTTTATCATTCTCCTAAGTACCATGCCACATGAACAACATGAAAAAGCAATCTTTCCGCTCTCTTTCTAAAGATGAGTTCTTCTCTTCTCTTTGTAGTATCTTTCCATAGCTATCCGAACTTTATGTTTCTCACCTAACCCCACACCATATCCAAACCTCACCGTCATCAATATCCCACCAACCCTTCACTACTTTTTTCTTCTCGACTCCATTACCCTACCATCTGGGCCCCTGTAACATCCGAAACTTTCCTTTTTTGACCTCATTTCCAAATCCTTCTCTAGATATGGCTTCTGAAGATGACAAGGAGAATTTGGATTCTCTAATTGAACGTACAAAAGCCTTAACCTGGGATGATATCATCTTGGTTCCAGAACCGGACTCAGCTGTAAAGTTCTCAAACCATGTCCTGATTGGTAAGTTGGTTTCCTCTAAAATCCTGAACAAGCACGTTTTCCATTCTACCATCAGAGCAGTTTGGAGTTTTGTACAAGGACTTATCATTGAAGATCTAGGTCCGAATGTTTTCCTTTTTACTTTTCCTACACTCATAGTTAAAAACCGAGTGTTTTCGCAGAGGCCATGGAACTTCAAAGGGTATCATTTAGTGCTTAAAGAATGGCCTCCAGGTTTAAGCCTTCAAGAAATTGATCTATCAACTTCTGCATTTTGGATACAAATCTATGGTTTGCCTCTAGAAATGATGACAGAAGATAATGCGGTAGCCATAGGTAGGGTTCTGGGTTCTTTGCTCGAAATAGATCAGTCTTTTCTTCCGGTTAATGGAGTCAAAAAATGTCTAAGGATCAGGGTTGAGATAAACACTGACAATCCTCTTTACGAAGGTTTTATTTTGCCTCGACCGAATAGGCAACCTGCTAAGGTTTTGTTCAAATATGAAAGACTTTCTGACTTTTGTTATGGCTGTGGTAGAATCGGTCATCTACTTCAATCTTGCCATATCTATTTAAGTTCAGTAGATGAACCCTATTACGGACCCTCAATGAGAGTTGAATCCCATGATNGAAAAATAACCCAGTTGAGCATCTAGGAAAAGGAAAGGCTATTATCATTAACACTGATGAAGGTCAACGTAAGGAATATTGTATCAACCGGTTGTTTCCATCTATGCAAGAAGCTGAAGAAGGTGAAACTCTAAGAGAGGGCACTGCTTCTGTAACTACACAGGGCAAGGGTTTAAGCTCCTTTCCAAGTGGCAATGTTTCCTTTCACCAGACAAGAGCCTCAGAACCAATTAAGTGGAGCAGCCAAAATTTCACATCCAATTATTTGAACTCTGATGCAACAACAGTTCTGTCGGCCGAAGATACCCGGTCCTTACACGTGTCTCATACAGATCCAAATATCCCTACTCTGAGACAGCCGAATAATCCACTGAAAAGCTCACATGGTGTACAGAAGCAGGCTTGCGATTCCTCTGGGCCTCTCTCCATCGAGCCCAAGCAAAACACTTCCTTTATCCATCAATTCATAAATCAACTTAAGGAAAGCACGAGCCCTCCCGATACCCAGATCCCAAATCGTAACATTTCACTATTAGTAAGCCCTTCGGGTAAGGCCTGCTTTGCAATCAACACTTTCCAACTGAGTCCTACCAATATTTTCTCCCCGACCCACCAACCCAACCTTACCGTTCCAGATCTCCATAACTCATTAACCCCGTTCATCACTCCCTTTCTGAACCAAACCCTTCCTGAACCAGAGATGTCCTCCTCTGCTGATGTCCCTTTATCCCCTGACCTCATCCAAAGTGGTACTACAAAGAAGAGAAAATCCTCATTTTCAGAGAAGAGTTTGCTGGATATCCCTTATAAGAAATATTTG
>QEOT01000874.1:44109-87240 GCA_003123785.1 Pterocarya stenoptera | reverse complement strand
AAGTTTTTTTTTTTTTTTTTTTTTGTTTCTCGTTAAAACAACCCAAACTCCGTCGGTGGAGGGAGGCGCAAGGTCTCTGGCCTACTCCTCGAACCCCCCGACTTCTCCACGAGGCCTATCACCTAGGTGCCGGTTTTTGTTAGTTTTTCTTTTTCTTTTTCTTTTTAAAAGGTTGATGACAGATCTATGATCTTCAAGCTTCCACGAAGCTCCGTGCATGTGGCCCCACCACGGTTTTCACTGAGAGTAATCTAGACTGCCGTGACTGTTGGGCACGTGTATTTTATTTTATTTTTTATTTTCATATTTTTTTAATATTTTAAAACATTTAAAAATAAATAAATAAACATATTAATATACTAATAATTACTTCATTAATTAGTAAATAAAAAAAATTAAACGCATAAACCATCAAAATAAATAATTGCGAGCGAAATGTCAATCTATCAGTACCGGACGTTACCACTGCATATTCAATTTCAGGTCGCTAGTGGCCCCACGCGTTGCATGAAAACCACGCGACGTTCCATTTCCACCACTCAAAGTCTCAAACACCTCAATCAGCCCTACCCCCATGTTCCCTAGCCCCAATCTCCCTATACGTTCAGACCATATCCCCTCTTATTTTTCCATCCACTAGTATAGTCGTGCGTGAGCCATTCTTAGACTTGTTTAGATATTGAGAGTATTTTAAATATTTTTAAATATTATTATTATTTTATTATTATTTTTTTTTTTTTTTATTATTTTATTATTTATTTTTTTACTATTTATTACTTTTTATTTATTTATTTTTATTATTTAATATTTTATTTTTTTATTACTATTTACAAATATTTTTAAATATTTTTACTATCCAAACCAAGTCTTAATACTGTAGTTTTTTTCCGTAGCTAACGAATGGAGAAATATATATATAAATATATATATATATATAAAAATTGGAAAAATATTAGAATTACTTAAAAAAATCATTTTTTTAGAGATGAACTCAACTAATTTATTTCAAATAGAGCGCGTAAATCTTACACATTCTATTATTCTAAGACTGTATTAATATTACTTATTTTTCTTAAAATATTAACTGCAATCCTTAAAAATATGAGAAATATTTTAGTCACGAAGGGATTATACAATAACAGTCTTATAAATTGATATGGTTTGATGTGATTCATCATATTATAAAATTATTTTTATTATAAAATAAATCTAACAAATAAAATAAAAGTATGTCATTACTTTGTAGATATAACGGTAATCTAAAAATATATCTAATATTACTGTTTTACAAAATTCTAGATTGTTGCATCAGAGGACGATTTTCTTGGCACACGATCTACTATAAAAACTGAACCATTAATCTGACTCCAGTTCTCTTCATGAGTCTCCAGGTCTCTTTTCATTTTTATTGCGCCACTGTGGCATTGAGACCTCCATCCACTAGCTACTCTTTTGACAATTCTAATTTCGCCTATAAACAAACATATATTTTGAAAGCCATGCACTGGCAGAATTTAGTGGGAAGTTGAGAGGGAAAGCCCTTCAGAGTCCCAAGAAGATTAGGTATATATCATTTGATTTTGGTATAATACATTGAGCTGATGAAGCACCGGATAAAAGCATATATAATTTTAAGTTTTTAACCATTTTAATCAAGCCTTGAACTGGTACAACCATTGTAATTAGGGCTTGCTCTCCAAAAAAAATTCAAAAATAAAAAATAAAAAAAATCACCGACACATAGGAGGTGGGATTCATGCCCATGCCCGAGGGGCCACGGTGAGCACCATTGTCATTCTGTAAAGAAAAAGATGGTGTTCCCCAACAATGTATTCCAGAGCAACTACCAAATCTTTAGGGGCTTGTGGTCCTGGTGGGGACATTTTAATATAATTCATTTTATCTTATTTAATTAGTATAATTTTTTTAAATTTTTATATAAAATAAAATAAATAATTTAATTTTTTTAAATCTCAAGATAAAAATAATATTAAAAAAATTTAATAATATTTTTTTTATTATTTTTAACTTTAATTTCAACTATTTTATCTGTAAAAACAAACGAGATGTTTTAATCTTGACAATTCTCCATAATGGTTTTTATCATTGAGTTTTTATGAACACATAGCACCTAACTTTAGCAATGCCATTTTGCATTTATTCTCAATTACACATCTCTCACGGCTGCATTAAATGATCAGACAGTCTAACCTTGCAGTACTTGTACCATGTAGGTTGAACACATTATGCATGTGGGGCATCATCATTGAAGGCATTCAAGCAGAATATCCAATATTGTGCCTACCATTCTCATAATTGCAATTTGATGTTAATAAAAGAGCGTTTCCAAACCGATAACAGATGTTGCAAACTCGGAATTCGAGTACACAAAACATTCTCCGAACCGTCTCTTATAATCTAACACAATAGGAGAATCATAGCTTCAGTAGCCTCCAGTGACAGAGTCACCTCTGTTATGATTGGAAGTTTGACTTAACTCACGTAAAGCAATCAAGCAGTCTTAATACAGCAACATTTTTTTAATATCTTCATATATTCTTTGGAATAATCATTTTCTCAATTAACTGAAACGAAGCAAAAGCATTCTCATATTAAATAATGCACAGTATTTCATACTCTGTCATTCAATATTGGAACAGTTCCGACACACTCTCCTCCTTTGGAAATTTGTATCCCCACCAACCCTTTAACTCAAAACTCAAAAGTGTTCTACTCTAGTGTTGTGTGCCGCTTTTTGCTTGATCAGTTGCTGTTCATGACCTTAATCGCCCATGTCATGCAAAACTGTATCATTAGAATGCTCAAAGATCTTCAAACTTCAGAGCTTAGTCCCCCAACAAAAGAATCACTTGCGTTCTTCCTACCTAACCCAGTCTTGTGCTTTCGCCCTACCGTCTTGTCATTACTTTGGTGGTACTATGTGTGGGTCTGCTGTGGTAGTTTTAAAATCATCATAGTTGTTCCTTAAAGTTAGGCTCATGTTTTGCTTTTGGGTTTTGCTTCAGTATGCACTACTTTCTCTTCATTTCCCTCTTCTCAGTTGGATGGTGGAGTTAGAGGTTTCAGATCTCGAAAATTGATCTCCAGTTTCTCTGGAAGTGAAATGGGGATGCAGCTGATTCTCCTGCTGACGAAACTATGTTTAACTCTCAGCGTCATGGAAATTCACGGATCTGCAGGTAATGGGTTTGGATTTTAGTGTCCTGAGCTGGTTTTTCATATCGAATTACGCTTGATCCATGTGTTTGTTTGATAGAGTTTGTGTGGATTCACAAATTTGAACTGAAACTTGGTTTCTCGTTTTTTTCTGATTACTATTTCTGAGATCAACGAGTAGAGGAAAGCTGACTCATGTTAGTACGGTTGTAAAACGTCTTAAAATTATATGCGAAACTGATACATTTCAAATTGGATGTAAATTACTACAGTCAACAATCTGCATTTCATGATACTTGGTACGGGGCTTTCACATTCCCATAACTCGATTGTTGGGTTTATCACTTTATCTTGTTGGGTTTGGTGATCTGTAACTCTCGAGTGTCTGGTGGAAGTTAAAATATACGTATGAGATTGCCCACATGATGCATTAGTTGCATAAAACAACTTCTTGGTTTTAAAAAAAAATCCGGGTTCCTGAAAACGAATCCACCTTTGCTCAAGAAGTTTATGCAGACAGTAGACTAAGGCAGAGCTGTATTTAAAAAAGGGGTTGGGGATTTAGATTGTTTGTTTTCACAATCATTCTCATCTTATCATTACAATTTTCTTAAATTTTCACATAAAATAAAATAAACAATTCAACTTTTTTAAATCTCAAAATAAAAATAATATTAAAAAAAATATTCTAATAATATTTTATTCAACTTTTAACTTTTATCTCATCTTTCTGCGAAAACGAATGAGGCATTGTCGTGTTCTATTTATATTTTTCACCAACACCCCTTAGCTTTGCAATCTCTTTCAAGCTACAATATTTCCAACAGGCAGCAACTTCTGGGCTTCTTAGAAACTTCTAGTGTAAAGCTTACATTGAGACATCGAGCTAAGTCCAACAGTGCAGCAAAATGGAAACTTCTCCTATTCCTGGCATAAATAAACTACTTTCTTATCTGTACATATTAATGGTTGCCCATTTTGTCAGCCCTTTGAGTTTCCCATGTCCTCCTAGACCATGCTGGGGCCAATACGTTATCTTCCTCTTTCTGCGTCTGAGCTCATATGAGCAATGCCACCTTGTTCCTGACAGAAGCACACTAATAGAAAGGTCTCCATCACTGTGCTGATATTCAAATGAACTATTGCAGTAGCCTTCAATTGTTAACGAGTTGAAAATGGTCCTCAGCAGGTTCACATTCCAATGTTTTAGGCTTTTATTTTATTCCATATCTGGGTCAATTCCCTTCATAAACTCTGGCTTAGAGGTGTCTTTCTATTATATATCGAGCAATACAAAAATATATAGAAAATATGTTAGAGAATATTTTGAGCATACAATTGAAGTGTCTATATAATGCCTAGAATGATTTAGATACACCAGTATGAAGTCGACATTTCAAGGTGTCTGTTGTTATGAACTTGCTGTCCTAACATGGCTACAGAATTGCCACAAAAAGTGAAAAACCACTCACTACGTGCCAGAGTACATTATGTGATATTATCATTATAAGCATTTGCTTATAAGAATTGGTGCTTTCAATTTTTTTTCTTTGTAATGAGTAATGACGTTGCTCTAATGATGCAGTACCAGTTCCATCACCACCCAGGAAATCGCTACGAAAACCACAAACTCTCCACCCTTTCAGGCCAGGCCAACCACCATCCATACAACCAGGTGAACCTCGTTAAGTGAATTATTAATTTAGCCACTAAATAGAGTTCTACATCTCTAGATGCACGAACTGCTTGCCAAGGGCAAGCATACTTGTTTTTGTTTTTAATGGTGCAAGCGTACGTTAGGATATATATTCGAATTTTCTTATCGGCTTAGGCTATTGAACCTGGTAGTTTGTTGTGTTATCGGAACATGTGATTTTAGAGTTTGAACTCTATCTCCACCATGTTAAAAATTTCCTGAACCGTTATTGCCATAGAAAGAAGGAATAAAAAATTCTAGATTTGAATGAAAATAAACAACATGTCAAGTAGATGGCTATGTTTCTGTATTTGTAGAGTTGATTCACTATTTGATCATTTCATGGATCTCTTTCAACATGATGTCACAGACCATGCTGTCACTCCTGCATTAACTCCTCACAGCTTTGGCCAGAAAAGGCATGGCAAGCTAATTACCGCACCTCCCAACAAAGCATTGCACAATTTTCCTCCTCCGAACCACTCTCCAGTTAAAGGTAATTGAGTGTAATTGAAAATTGCATTTTCTAACTTTCAAGGTAGGGGAAAAAGAGTTCATATGCATGTATCAATATTATAAATGCATTTCATGATGTCACAGACCATGCTGTCACTCCTGCATCAAATCCTCTCAGCTTTGGCAAGAAAAGGCGCGGCAAGCTAGTTACTGCACCTCCCAACAAAGCATCGCCCAATCTTCCTCCTTGGAACCACTCTCCAGTTAAAGGTAATTTTGAGTGTAATTGAAAATGGTATTTTGTAAATTTTAAGGTAGGAAAAATAGAGTTCTTATGCCTGTATCGATTTTTAAAATGCATTTCCCTGTTGTAGGAAGCTTTCAACATCATCCCATTAGGCCTTCAAGTATTGCACTTCCACCTTCTTTATCATCTTTTGGAAGTCCTGAAAAGAAAGGGGCGCATGGTCCTGCATCTTCTCCTTCAATTCCATTTCATAAACATTATCACGCAAGAAGAAAGTTCAACAACTCTGCTCCAGAACCATCTTATCTGATTCATCCACCCACTTACAGTCAGCAAGGTTTGATTGGAAAGAGCTTATATTAACTTGTTACATTTCTTTATTCTTGGAGACTAGTGATAGTTAAATTTATCTGTATATCTTCTGAAACAATTCTTATATGAAATTTATAGGTCCTGAAATCTCCCCATTCCAATCTCCCCATCCTTCATCCGTAAGCAGGGGTTATCTCGCACCTGCACCATCACCAATAATACCATCAAGCCACTTCAGAAGTATGGTGAAGTGCATTTTAGTTCTTGCTTTAACCTTGTACTTTTATTTGGGTCATATATAGGAAAAGTTGTTTGATACTCTTAGGGAATAGATGACATGGTATTCCCATTTTATCACAAAATTCTATACTGATAAATTTNCAAATGTCCTATTGATCCATCAATCATGTGTTTCTTGAACCCTGTAATTATTTCTTTAAGTTCTTGTATCTTTGGCAAAATATAGGCAACACCTAAATAATATTTCCACTCAACTTAAATATTTTGATTTGAATTACCATTAAGATCATTGCAAAATATAGTCTTCATTCTTGTTTCCTGATTTTTTTTCCATGGAATTTTGCTATTCAACTCACAAATTCTGATATAGTTCTGTATCTAAGATATAAATTTCTTAGTTTAGTATTAGGCAGAGTGCACTAAAGTACCATAACGAATTATATTTAAACTCAGAAGAAGCTGCTGGGTCTATGCTGTTTGGAAGCATGCACGGTCCAGCATCAACGTCGTTTAGTTCTGGCACGGTGACATATATAGGAACTGCTAAGACCTTTACTTTGAGTGACATAGAGAGAGTCACTAATAACTTTGATCCTTCAAGAGTACTTGGAGAAGGCGGATTTGGGCTTGTTTACAGTGGCATCTTAGATGATGGAAGGGAGGTGGCTGTCAAGATTCTCAAGAGAGATGATCAGCATGGTGGCCGTGAGTTCTTGGCAGAAGTTGAGATGCTCAGTCGTCTGCACCACCGAAATTTAGTTAAATTGATTGGCATATGCACAGAGGATCATACTCGCTGCCTAGTATATGAACTAGTTCCAAATGGCAGTGTTGAATCTCATTTGCATGGTAAGTAGAAATTCAACAAATGTCTATTTTTCAATGCCATGTTTGGTTGAAGTCTGAGATATTTATGGATTTGCATTATTAGCTTCTTCATCAGTGATGTGTGACTTCCAGGTGCTGACAAAGAAACTGATCCATTTGACTGGGATGCTCGGATGAAGATTGCCCTTGGTGCAGCTCGGGCCTTAGCCTATCTGCATGAAGACTCAAACCCACGTGTTATACATCGAGACTTCAAGTCCAGCAACATCTTATTGGAATATGATTTTACACCCAAGGTTTCAGATTTTGGATTGGCCAGAGCTGCATTGGATGAGGGAAACAAACACATCTCAACACATGTTATGGGAACTTTCGGGTATGAACTCATTGCTATTAAGCATCACCCTTATCATGTCCTGTCATGTTGTTAGAAATGAAATAAATCCTATCATGAACTCTTCCACTCTAATCCATGTTTATGTGGTCATTCTAATCTATTAGATCCTCACTAAGGCGGAGGACTACCATTTACACCAAAATAATAAGCAAAGAATTACAAGCGTAAATAAAGAAGTTCCCAACAATCAGTGCGCAAAAGTCCTCAGCTTTCCGGTTCCAATTTCTGATCTAGAAAATAACCAACTGTTAGTATTGGCATCCTCCTTGGCTAGGAAGTCCACTACCATATTTCATTCTCTGTAGATATGACATATACTGCAATTAGTGGAGCGAAACAATGCGTTAATTTCTTCCCAAAAATCCCACAGACCAAAAATTGCACAGTTCAGATCCATCCCACCACCACTGAAGAATCTGATTCCATCTTGAGGTCTTTGATTCCCATTTGTTGAGCCAGTCTTAAGCCATCAAGTAACGCACGCCCTTCCACAACAGTGTCAGAAGACACCCCATAATGCTGCGCAAAACCAGCTACAGCACGGCCAGCTGATATATATTCTTGCCTGATATATGTAGTTTCTTCATGCGAATGTTTTATTGTCTGTGCGCTTTTTCCTAATTTGACCTCCTAGCTATTTATTTTACTAACAACTTGTTTGCAGTTACTTGGCTCCGGAGTATGCAATGACTGGACATCTTCTTGTGAAAAGTGACGTTTACAGCTATGGTGTGGTACTCCTTGAGCTGTTAACAGGGAGAAAGCCGGTAGACTTGTCACAGCCACCAGGTCAAGAAAATCTAGTTGCTTGGGCCCGTCCCCTTCTGACAAATGAGGAGGGCTTAGAAACAATCATTGATCCAGCTATAAAGTCAAATATCTCATTCAGCAGTGTGGCTAAAGTAGCAGCAATTGCATCTATGTGTGTGCAACCAGAAGTATCTCACCGCCCTTTCATGGGTGAAGTTGTTCAGGCCTTGAAGCTAGTATGCAATGACTTTGATGAAACACGTGATCTAGGGTCAAGAAGTTGCAGCCAAGATGATCTTTTGACTGGTTTAGAAAGTAAGAATATTAAGAAAGTTTCAGGTGAGATCACCGAAGTCTCACACCCCCCTCAACCACCATCCGGCTGTGATTCTAGCCCCGATGCCAAGGTGGCATCAGCATCAGATTTGTTATGCACATCCATGGAACTTGAGGCTCAGGAATTCGGGTCTTCCATCAGACACTCTACTTCCGGCCCTCTCAGGGAGGGGAGGAAAAGGCAGTTTTGGCAGAGATTAAGAAGTTTGTCTAGAGGCAGCATGAGTGAGCATGGTTTTTCAGTGAAGTTATCTCCGGGATCTAATTAGGTCCCTGCTGAATCCCATTCCACTTACCGCAATATGTACCAAATAAGATTGGAGTTTGATTTCATGGAGAAATGAAAGGTCTAGACATGCATAAAAATGTTGTTGCGTGAATCTTGAAGTGATGAGCAGATTTTGGCATGAAGTTCTTGACAATGGCTTTTTCTGAGGCCCAAAATCAGCAATGAAGTTGCGTCTAGCAGTGAAAAATCCAACATTCAAAGCAAATTTGGCTATATGTTTTCACCCCATTGAATATTTCGGGTGCAGTGAAGGTCTGGTCTTGAATAAATCATTCATCTGCTCCTTTTTGGTCTAGTTATGGGAGCTGCTTATTGTTGATGACTGGGTTATTTGAAGTTAGGAATGAAATGTCATTCTTCTTTGAAACATCAAACCCTTTTTGACGAATATTTCAGTAAGGCTTCTTTAGCCCAGTGAACCATAACTTCTGAGTTTGTAGCATATAAAATCCCTCGGATGTCTTGAGTTTGTAGATAAATCTCTTGGGTGTCTATTTATTATAAAATATGGGATATTCAGATCTTGTTTTCTAAAAGCAATAGTACTTTTGATCGAGGCTTGTGCAAATGTTATGTATTTGATCATCTCCAAGAGAATTCACCCTTGGTTTCGTGAAAGAGTTTGAAACACCTGAAGTTCGTAGACGACCGAAGGGAGAATGACTGCTACTGTTCTAGATGGTTGAACAAAGAGTTCACTCCATTCAATGAAAGAACGGGGGGTCTAATCACCAGAACCGAAACTTCTATTAGTCTATTCTCAAGTATTAGTGATGTTTCATGTTCTGACCCTACTAAGTTAATTGAAAACTTCAGTCATTGGTTTGGGGATATAATATTATCTCAAGCATTCACGCCTGTCACTACTATAAGATGAAACTTAACTACTACTCTTGTTCACACATGCATACTCCAATATCAATGCATAGGTCAGCGTTTTGGTGGACAAAACTTTGGGAATTTGGGAAATTTTACCGAAAAATAAGAACTTATGCATGGCAGGAAGGAAGTGATCTGCTATGTTGGCTGGAGAAAGAAGCTCGTGATGATACTGCATTCATAATTCCATTCAAATCCAACTCTTTATTAAATCTTATTGGTTGCTAACGGCAATTAATTTCACTACATTTGGTAACTGAGAGATTTGGACAAAGAATCTTGAACTTTGTAACTTTTAAAGGCCAAAATCCAAAACCTCTGCTCAACTAAGCCAAATATAACTAGTTGGTTTAGCTGAGGTGAGGCTTTCTTTTCTTTTGTAAGTTTACCTTCTTTTCTTAATCAAAATCACACATTGTAGATCTTTTTCCGCCGTTTTCTCAGCAACCGAACGGACAAATATCAAAAGACGTTGTCGGCAATACATTTTAAAATTACAGAAAACTACAGTGGAATAAGTATTTGCAATGGCAAGCCATTTTCTACATACTGCTGCTTGCTAATAGTTAAAATACTAGATCACATCATTTCCAGTACTATTACTGAACTACACTTCCCTTCTTGTATCTTCCTACCCGACCTTCCTAGCTTCCTCATATGCCAGCTGTTCTTCCCAATCTATCCCTCAAAATCTTCACTCCCATGTACCTGAATATCAAAGAAAAGAAAAAAAAAAAAAACAAAAAACAAAAGCATGTTAAGAAAATAGAGGAAAAAAAAAAAAGCATTGAAATAAACGTTACTATACTTCCCATCTTCCTTGTAATCTTACCTGCCCATCATCAGGACTGTGGCTTGAGGGTTCGTGCCTGGTGATTCATTGAACGTTGAGCCATCAACAATACGGAGCCTCTGAACACCAAGAACTTTGTGCTCGGGGCTAACCACCTTGCCCACATGGCACCCGCCATGGTAATGCCAAATTGTGATAACAGTGTCTTTGCAGAACTGCTCCAGGGACGTTGTGTCATTCGGATGCCTAGGGATGAAGTTAACATTAGCACTGACACTCATGTTAAGTATCTTCTCTACAGATTCCTTGCCCAACTGTGTGTAGTTTGTGACATGTTCAGACTGGGCAATCGTCATGGCCATGCGAATGCCCTCAACGCAGCGTTCAAGATCATATGGATGCTTGAAGTAGTTGAAGGTGACAGAGGGGTTATCATCCACATTGGTGTTGATCAGTCTGAGCTCACCTGTTGAAATGGGGGTGGCAATTTTTTCTAGAATGAAGCCTCCCTTGAACGCTTCATGGGGTAAGTCTCGCTTGCCTTTAATGTAAGCTTGAATGGCCTCGGGTGTTCTTTGCTTTGGAGGAATCGTGGAGAGCTGCCCAATCTGCTTGATCATAGTAAAAATGCAGATGTTCAGGAAGAGTGTCAGTTCAAGTTTCTAATACTTAAACGTACAGCGGCATCGTTGTTGTTTTATATATATATATATATATATGTATGTATATTAATTAGCGTACCTCGGCAGACACTATACCGTGGTGGCAGTGAATGCTGTCGCTGGACTGTCCAAATCCACTGCTAGCTTCAATATACACACCCTTCTTTGTAATCCCTACAGTTTGTATGAGTGACTGCTTAACTGGACTTTTTGTGGGAACGAAAATTGAGTTCATAGGGTTATCCGCCATGCCCGTCCCGACAAACTCGTTATCAAGCACTACAGGAATTTTCAACTTTTGGAGCTCAGCTTTTGGTCCGATACCACTCAGCATTAGCATTTGAGGGGTCCCAATTGCTCCAGAAGACAATATGATTTCACTCCTCGGCCTATTGACAAGAAGTGCTTGATGTTGCTCACCCTTTTCGTCCTTGAAAATGACCCCCACAGCCTTGGGTTGCTTTCCTGTATCAGACATCACCGCCTCAGAAATTAGCGTTGTCTGATCTATTAAACAATAACGTCATGAGTACATTGATATTAATGATGTTAACATAATATACCTGATGTGTCAAAAACAATCTTTTGGACAGTGGCATGAACCAAGACAGTGAGCTTCTGAGGGTTCCCGGAAGCAAGTAGTTCAGCAGCAGTGTGGCGACGGCCGAACCTGTCGAAAATGGTCCCACCAATCTTGGTTCCATAGACGTGATCATATGTGAATCCATTAAAGGGAGACACCCCAACATCCAGAAGACTGTCCCTTACAGCTCTCTGCCATGGCGCAAGCTTAGGACGATGGACAATTTGCTTCTCAACCCAAGGGTAGGACTCGTTCACTAGCTTGGCATCCCAACCCACCTTGTTTATAAAACTGCATGCCAAAGACAATTGCTCAGCACAGTTTTCACCAAATTTTTGTTAAAATCTTATCTACAAGTTTTCCATAGTTTTTCCTTTTTTTTCTTTGTCAATAATTTTCAACAGCTTTCAATTTTCTATCTAAAGTCATAAACAGTAGAAAAAGTAGGTAAAAACTAAGCATGCAGCATGTACCACTGGTCTACCAGGCCCCTGGATCCAAGAAAGTGAAGGGCTTCAAACCCCTTTTTGGGCTAGGGTTTTTCACCAACCTCAAGCTACTATATACCTTTAGATCCTTCAACCCAGCCCAATATTACTGACAAATTGAATTGTCATTATTTCAGTAGCTGTCAACAGTTAAAACTATTCAAAACAAGAAAAATAATATTCTCCCTCGCAATTTTTTTTTAAAAAATGATTGATATAAAAACTTATTAAACTGCGTGACATCAACATGAAATATAATTAGAAATAATAAAAAATAATACTATTCTTAAAAAAAAAAAAAACCTAGTAGTTTAATATTGGGCATGAGATAGACATGAAATATGGGTTGGTGGAATAGTAAAAATGGAGGTGAGCTGTGATGACCAATGGACCACATATCCGATGGATCAATTTATGACAGCCTTAAATGTTCGATCGGTTTCCTTTCAGATCTAACGCTGTATACTTCAACCGAATCAAAAGGGTGTATGACCAGCATTTAATACATCAAGTTTTGGTAAGATGGAAATATAAATGTTCTTTTACATACATGGTACAATATTCATGATCAGTCAGTCATGTGCATGCCCCACCCCACTATATATAATATATATATCAATTCTTTTCATTTTTCTTTTAATTTTTTATGTAGCCATATATATATATATATAGATAGATGACACAAATTAATTTGATTTTCACGTGACATTAATATGGATATATGTTCATGCATAGTTGACCAATATATATAACAACTCATGAGTAGTTTTTATATATTACTGTTTAGCATCTAAAATGGTCTTGATGATGAGATCAGTATTAATTATAGTCATAGACGACGACTGCATGCATCAATGTCTTCAACAATCATGTCTACCTCTTCTGGGCCATATATATCACATTATTTATATAAGCCATTATATATATATATATATTTATTCCTTCGTTAACATCAGAATTTAATATTAATTGGTGAGTGCTGATCGTGATCTCCATCCTCCCTGCAGGCGGCCTAACGACTCATCCATGAACTGTAGTCTGTACTTGTTTTAATTTGTTGCGAGTGTTAATAGTACTACTCGATCTTTTATATATGTTAAATAAGGCACGTTTTTAAAGTAATTTTATATTTAAGTGATTTTGAAAAAAACAAAATATTTAAAATGAATCACATTTATATATATATCTATGTGACTAGATATATATATATAATATAATTTCTAGTGATATTTAGTTTTTTTGAAAAGTCTTGCGCAACTTTATCTTGCACCAATTATACTTTCCATATATGATAATCCAGTCATGTGAAAAATAGTATTTCTCTTTCCATATATAATAATCCAGTCACATGCATTTATATAAACTTTCATATTCTAGTTGTGGAAGAATTTAGATGCAGTGGGATTGGAATAAATTGGGTTGCTTTTGTCTTTTTCTTTAAGTTTAACCACTACCAGTTCTCTTCCTTTTGTATTTAAAGCAAAAAAAAAAAAAAAAGAACAAAAAGAAGAAGAAGAAGAAAGAGATCATGATGGTTTCCCTGGTCATGACATGATGAATTGGTAGAAACATGACTTTTTTTAGGGTAGAGACGCTTTAGCATTTGCCATCTGTGTTTTTTAAGTTTAGGGGAAATCTAGAGCCTGCAACGCCCCAGTTTTGTAGTCCCTCGTATATATAGATGAGAAAATTCATGAAATATATCATGTAAATACCGTCTTTCAACTAAATAACCAAACAAGCAGACAAGAAAACAAAAGCAGGCTGCAGCAAACAGTTACATCCTAAATAATCTTAAGAACATGCTAAGTAGCTGTGTGTGTAAAGCATACCTTGAGCTTGCTCGGGTGTAAAAGCCAGCATTGATGCCTGTGCCACCGCCCAAAACTCTACCCCTAGCATTAATGACCCCATCTGTGGAAACAAAGGCTTGAGAAGCAGAAGTTGGAGAGGTGTCTGCTAGGGCAATGTGGAAGTTTCCCAGAAATGAGACGTTTGCATTGGAGAAAGGAGCACCTCCTCTTTCAAGCAATAGAACACTGAAGTTTTGAGAAAGGGTGGCAGCCAAAGGACACCCGGCTGTGCCACCTCCCACTACAATGTAATCATAAGCATTGTTGCCACCACTCGATGATGTTGAGGATGATGATGATGACGACGATGAGAACGAGCTCGCTCGCTTGATAAACGGGTATGGGAATTCCGAGAAATTCTGCTTACCTGCATTGATTGCAATTTGATCATTTCCATGACATTTCGTATAAAATAAATTACAAAGTCAAAACTCAAGAAATGTAAGCCAAATGAAGGCAGAGAAAATGAAAAGAAGCCATGAAAGAAGGATTAATGATCTTGAAGTAGAAAGTTTACGCACACTAGGAATCAAAAACTACATAGAATCAACACAAACACACACAAAGAGACGGAAAAAGCATGAACATAAGAACCATGTACTCGTAGCTAGATATGCTGGAAGAAATGGGAGGAAGCAGGAGAACCTTGAGAACAAGAGAGCATGCAGGAGAGCCATAGAACCAAACAGAAAAAGAGCTTCACTGCCCCAACTAAGGCCATTGAATCCGCAGAGAAAAGGCCTCAGAACTCTTACAGAAAGAAAGGAGCTTCTCTATGACCTCTATGTGGCTGCCTCTGGTTGGTCTTGTTTGACGTGTCTCCAGATACACACACACATATATATATATTTATATATAATATACACGTAAAAAAGTAAAAATAAAAAACAGAATTCAGGCCGTCTCACTGCATTTAAGTTGCCTGAAACTAAAACTGGGTTAGTTATTAATGGGGGAAATGAATGCCACGGTTGGAGTTAGGCATGAATGGGCGCCGTTGGATTAACTCCTCTGTGATCCGATCAAGTTCGTCCATGACAGCTCATTTTTCCAACCTACACACACTAGGAAAGGTGTGTATTAATTTAGGCCGATATATGTGTGTGTATATTCTGCTGCACCAGTTTGGGTAGTTAGAAAAGAACAGCTCCGGCCTGCAACTTTTTACGATGCCCTGATGATCAGTACTCGTACCGGCTAATATATATATATATATATATATATATTTATATATGAGTTGTCATGTGAAGCTAAAACACTGCGTTGGATCGTAATTGCTCATGTACTTGTGGTTCGAGCATAATTTGCGTCCGACCTTGATATCTCTGATCACCAAGCCAATGGGCGGTAAAATTGATGGGTGAAGAGGAGGCCAGCCGGACACTGATTATAATCAATCATGAATATTTTCTCATATGTATAATGCGTGTGTGTGTGTATCCAAAAATTAAGCTCAAGGGCTCATCAATATGCAGGTGCGCCGGATCTTTGTTCAAATAACCACTTCATGATCATCAGGTGTTTTTTGGGTTTTGGCCGGTTATTGTCATCAAAGTGTCCAGATTTAATCACGATATTTCTCCATTAATACAAATGAGGGTGTCGTTTTCTTCAAAAAAAAAAAAAAAAAACAGAAATATACAAATATTGATGAATTTCTTTTATTTGACAGGCATCACCTTCTTTTCAACGAGCTCGTCTTGAACTCAAACTAGCTATATAGCTTTTACAAATTATTTCTGAAGATGACATGCGGGCCAGCCATCACTTAATTTCCTTTTCTCTCTCTCTCTCTCTCTCTCTCCCTCATTGAGCTACAATTTATAAATTTCAAACCAGCCTCTAGATATAGAAGTTTGGTACCAAGTCGATTTCGGTGGTATTTCCGAAAGTGTAATGTATTGTGTCGTTGCAGCAAGCAAGCATTAATATTGGGAGTGCATTATATACATACATATAATAGTAGTGGTGGATGAAATAGTGTTTGTGCATGCATGGATCGATCATGCATACAGACAAAGAGATAGGTGGGGAGGTGACATTGATGCATGCATGATATATATACATGATGAGTAAAACCTTGGGAGGTGTAAAGTGTAAACAACTGGTCCATCACGTAACTTTATCATCATCAATATTGAGGGAGGTGGTAGCTAGCTAGCTAGCTTGCCTGCTTTCTCCCTCGAGCAATTACGAACCAGGTCGATCGATGATGATCATATGATCTCTCTCTCTCTTGTTATACGAAAACACTCCCAATATTACATAAATGACAAACTTAGTTTGTCGATCGATTACCAGTACCCATCGAACACAAAAGCACCACCTCGTTAAACGTACGGCTAAATTATATGGTCTACACGACATAGGACTGAACTCAGTTCCTCAATCGTCTTCTTAATTGCCGACAAAAACAAAAAACAAAAACAAAATTATTGTGACTTTTTTTAAACCAATTAGGACACAAATTGAGTAGACTTGAGGCCATGATCCACACCCTAAACGTACATTTACTCCCAACGGTGTAATTCAAAATCGGGAACTTATATATAAGAGCTAGCAAAAAATTCTTTTGGAACACAGAAAATACATACACAAATTCATGAGTACATGAGAGGACAGCTTTTCTTATATTTTCTTTTTTTGGCCAGCACACAGGGGGACAGTTAGCTTAAGTGATCTTGGTTTTAAACTACCGTGGTTTCATAGAATCTATTAGATTTATTTTATAATAAAAGTAACTTTATAATCTGACGTACCACATCAAATCACTTTAATTTATAGGTTTATTTTTGTGTAATCCTTGTATGGCTAAATATTTTCCTTTTGGTATGCTTAAACCACAAGCTGCGGCCTGGACACAAGTGTACGTACCATATATATATATATATATGCATCGGTTGATATTCATGCATCTCATCTCGAGCTTCAATTAATTTTTGCAAGTCAACCTGAAGTCCACAAAACAAAGACATGAACGCGGCGCCTGAAGTTATCCTAGAAGTGTGCCAATTATCCACAAATCATATTCCACCGTGTCCCCCATGCAAAATTTATGTGCTATGTATTAGGTGGCCATATACAAAGACATAGCAGATAGGAATCTGTCCTCCACTGCCGTGGCAGTCTGCAGGTCTTCCTCTGGAGAACTGATCTTTGCAGCCACCAAACTTATAAACTCCACCAATCCAGTGTTCGGGGAGGCCATGGCTGCCAAGCTGGCCATAGAGGAGGCTCTTCTCATTAGATTGCATAATATAGTTATAGAAGGAGACTGCCAAGTGGTGGTCGAAGCTCTCAACAACCCCTCCTCTTCCCCCGAATGCTCGATCTTCAACATAATTTTAGATTACTCATCCCTTCTAAAGGCTTTTCAGAATTGGACATCTCAAAAAATTCATCGACATCAAAATCGATAGGCGCATAATTTAGCGCAATAGGCCGCATCAAACAATTTGTTTGGTAGTATATCCCTTATTAAAATACCTCCTGGCCTGTCTCCTGAATTTTCACAGTAGAAAAGACCAGCTACCTCGAGTCCTCGACTCTGATCTGCTTAGTGTAATTAGTGTAGTTGCAGTGTTTACTGGTTCTGTATGTTCATAACTATACTCTTGTGCAATTTGGTCTCTTCAATGATAAATCTTGCCTAGAGAAAAAAGAAAAGAAAAGAAAAGAAGGGGGTGGCCATATATAAGACGATCGAGCATAATTAATAAGTTCCAGTGTGCTTTTGCTGTATTCACGGGTTAGAATTCAAACATAACATTCGGACATGTTAAAAACTTTCCGTATATAATTCTCGTCTACCTCCATGCTGCAGCTTGCTCTTCTTTTTTTCTTCACGAGAACAAGACATTCTGACAGAGACCTTACGCATCAACATGTATTATATATCTGGGTTTTACCCCCCATAACATTTAAAAGAAATTACCCCGTAATAACATAACATCTTGTATCATACCACGTAACTATCACATACACTAGCTTTTAATAACATAACATCTTGTAATAAGATGAAAATACCACAGACCTATATTTCAAAACTACCTTATAATTATTCTAAATGCGCACGAACAAAATATGATAATTATTGTAAATGCGCATGAACAAAATATTTTTTCATGTACCAAATTATTCTTTTTTGAAATTCCTTTCCTAAGTAATGAATTGTTTCCTCCTACATTACATTAATTAGATACATACAACACACGTAATACTATAGAAAATAAGATAAAATGATTTTTACAGTCATAGAATATGCAAACACAGTAGACTCCTTTTTTAAGAAAATGAGAAAAAATAAGATCCACATGAAAAAAATTAACTTTTTAATAATAAACCATATTTTTTAATGAACGCACACGCATTCGCAACCATCATGACTCTATCTAGAGTTACTCCGAGAAGAAATAGAGAAGGTTATAAATTGCTGCAATCTACTACTCGAGGGGGGGAAATTAATGTGCTGATGCTTACGAGAACCAACTTTATTTAATTCAAAAGTTGACCAGTCGGCTGCAATAAAGTGAAAACAACTGTAAAGTTTCTCAGAGATCGATCTTTCTTGCATACTTTGTCCACTGGTTTCTAACGAAAGAATAATATAACAAGGCACATTAACAATTCTCACTATATTACAACCACACAACATTACAGCTCACAAAACAAAATTGAATACAAACACGAACCACCACCATCTGCATGCATGGGGCGAAGAAGAGACCTGTTGTTGCTTACCCAGCAAATTAAAAATAAAAAGAAAAATTAAAATTAAAGCACCTAACTTGAAAGGTAAAACCTATAATAGGCCATCCTCAAAGACAACCTGCAGTCCACATACACGTGGCACTTTGACAAAAATCAATGCCTTCAATACCTGTTCCTCTTGCATGCTCACAAGATTTAAACTTCGTAGACCATACATGCAAACCCACCAATGAGCGAGTAGAACACGTAGTATTTTCAAATGGAAGTGAGTTTCGATCTCTTTAATCAGATGGGTTAGCTCCTTCAATCTTCTTTTGCAGGACTGGAGCTTTCGGATGAAGTAACTTCTGATGAAGCAGTACTAGAAGATGTATCACTACTGCTACTCACTCCATTCCTAACGCTCTTTGATTCGAGGGAATGGTTTCTTTGATCATTAGCTGCAGGGATTTGCCCCTCCTCTGCTAATCTTTTAAGAAGATTCATGACAGTGGGAAGGAACTTGGAAGACAAGGAGATAAGACCAGGTAGCTGTTGATTCACACAGTTTGTATTAGAAACTTTTGCAAAAACACATGTGAAAGACACTCGGCTTAATTCAAAAGAGGGTTTTTTTTTATTTTTTTTTTTGTGATAATTAAAAACAACGGGCAGGTCCTTGCTTTTCTGCGTTGCTCTTGTATATAACGTATACCAGGGTGCATACAGTTTTTATCTATACAATATCAACTGCACTAAGTTTTGATGAATATAATTCTTCTTGGGTGCAAACAATATTTGTCTGTTAAAATCTCAATAAATCATTCAGAGAGGTTCACTTACCAGCAGAAAAATTAGAAACAGAAACAGAAAAATGAGATAAGGAAAAAATAAAGTGGAAACTACAAGGCTGCTCTTTATGGTACTGGTTGTGAGTAAAAATTTCAATTATGTGATTTGTGCCTAAAAGATTTCAACTTTAATTCAAGAGCCTATTGGCATACGCAACAGAAAGTAGTTGAATAGAATTTGAGTCTCAAGTTCAAATTTCCAAGGTGCACTTTCAAACATGAAACCAGCTGTAGAGCTTCCTAAAAACCAATATTTCTTAGACCAGCCATCAATTAACAACAAAATGGGGCTTAGACAGTCAAGATAGAATATGATACTCACAGCACCATGACGAAATTCACCGGAAATGTCCAGCTGCACCCATAAGGCCTTCATGAGTAGAAAAGCAACAAAGATAACACCCAAATACAAAGGATTTCTGCCATGAAAAGACAGTGGAATAAGCTAAACCATTGAACATCAGGATATATAAACCCCAACAAAATCAAATTTCATAATATATGAGAAATATGTACCTCAGGAGCGTCATAAATTCATTGAATCCCAAGACCATCAAAGCAACAATTGCCCATGGTGGTGGCAACCAGTTGTTATTACGCTTGTTGGCTTCCTGAAAAATTAAATAAGAGTGAAACAAATTCACCATTATTTCTCAAAGTGAAAATGATTTAGATTTCACCTGAAATTGCATTTGTGTACACCTTCAACTATGATATACACAGATTTCACTAAAAAAAAGTGACTCAACATACTAAAAGAAAAAAGAGCTTGACACAATTAAGCTGAATGTTTTCTAGAGTCAGATTGTAAAGAAGATTTTTCAAGGCACACTGTACTTCCCATTTCTTAGAAAATAGTAAAAAGCCAAGAGAGACGAACAAGATCTAGGTCCATTTTTGTTCTAAGATCTGTCCTTTCACTCCTAATATTGACATATTACACAGGATTCCCACTAGGAAATATTATATCCAATTATAAGAAATAACGGCAGAAAGAAATTTAGTATTTAGTAATCTAGGTTTTCGATCTTTTAAAATAATCAATATTAAAAATAAGAAAAATTATATTCTCAAGCCGGTGTATAGAACATATCTAGTAAAGTGCTTACATGGCATAATTTGATTTGGAAGATAAATTTTAAAATTTCAATCTTACAAATCAAATCTTATCATTTAAGTGATGTGGATGGTGTGCTCTACACACCGGTTTGAGAATAGAATATCTCACAATAATATTAAGCATTAAATCATTAATATGTAAAGTATCATGCCTGTGCAGCAATGGCCTGAGACACACTATATTCAGTCTCTGCCTTAAATTGCCTCCACAAAGATTTGCACTGGACAGGCGTAATCAATGTTCTTGAGGGTGGAACCTGCATGTAAGAAACCAGTCCCATTAACTAATTAGAGCTTGGGTGTAATAAACAGAGGCAATCAAACATTGGGATAAAACAAGAGTGAGAGAGAAGTTTAAGCATAATCGAGCAACAAGCCCACTTTGACAGCTTGATGGCATAAATTAATCAATTCTGAAATCAAGACTATATTGTGTAGATACTAGCATTTTTCTTTGGGTTTTTGGGGGGTTTCTGATAAGCAGGCATTTATGTGTCCCATACTCAACTCAACTCTCAATTGAGATTAATTTCAACCCAATTAAATTGGGTTGGCTCTATAGATCATGAGCTAATTAAGGATGTCCTTTTTTTTTTTTAACAAGTAAAAATTTATTAATATCAATCGACATAACCAAGTACACTGGGCGTATACAAGAGAAAACACCTAGCCCATAATAGAGAACCCCTAATGAACAGTAAGTCCATCCAATATACACCAAGCCCAATTCGGACAAAACACGCCTTCTCACAGCAAAGCAAATCATTGTAACTACCCCAACCCCTTGCACATAACTAAGACTCCACCCAAAACTAAAGCTAAATAGGACCATTCTGTGTACTACACCCGAAACTAATACTCCACCCCTTCCTACAAGGACGGAGGAAGGACCTTTTTTATAAATAAGATAGGCATATCCAAGTACACATGGAATAGATACATCTAGCTACAAAGAGTAAAAAGACCGACCGGAAAACTAAAGCTGACATAACATAAGTACACTGCCACCAATGATTCTTTCTAGCACTTATCATAATTCTCGAAGCTTCTATCACTCCTCTCGCTCCAAATACACCACATTAGAAAAATCAGGCTCATTTTCCAAAAAGCTTTACTAAGTTTACTGTCAAACTGAACTTTCCAACACATGAAAAGGTCCACCGCCGAATGAGGCATAGCTCAATCCAATCTAAAAATATATTGAAATTAATTTAACATACAAATTGCATGTCTGAAATTGTGCTGAACCAGACTAAACAACTTGGCATCATGGATATGTTGACAGATTCAATTGGAGCTAAAAGTGCCAAAATTGAGCAGTTCATAAATTTCAGAGGCTTTTAGCAAGAAAAACCTTCTTAAAGAAACCCTGTTCATTCAATTATTTCTTTTTAATACCATTGAGATTTGAGAATAAAATTTTTTCAGCATAAACTTATAAACGATGGAGGCAAGAACTTCAGCATGGCCAAAAGTCACCTCTTCCCAAGTGCTTGAGGCCAGTGGATCAATTGTTGTGATGCTCCTATCTTTAACGGCAGCATTTGAAGAATCCACCAAAGCAACAGATAGTGTGTTCTCGATACTATCATTATCATCATCATTCAATCGGGTGACAACCATAACAGACAGCAACTTTAAGGACTGGACAAATTAATAGAAATAACCATCAGAAATGCAATACAAAATCAAGTGCAAAAAATAATAACTATATAAACTGTAGCATACTGCAGAGCGAGCAGTTTTGGTGATTGCTCTAATGTCTTCGTTCCCAGTCCAAACCCGTGGCATTGAATCAGAATCATGACTAAACAACGTTGAAAACCTGTTATAGAACTTAAAGTCAATCGCTACAAGATAATCTGAAAAGATCATACATTTGGATTCATGAGTTGCTAGGAGTTGTACCTGTCCTTCATACGGCTCAGGACCCTTCCTGCTTCTTCTCTTGCTTTTGCTTCAACCACCCCTCTTGCATAGTTCTCCATGTTTTGAAGCATGCTATCCTTGGTTTGTTCATCCAGGTCAAAACCAGAAAGTGCACCAGAGAGCCCAGAGACAGCAGCTTCAGTCTCACGCCTAAGAAGTATCCTTATTGCCGGCCAGGTCTCATTACTAGCTCCATCTAACAGAGCTTCCACAGGTCCTGATAAAGCCTCTTTCAGTTTTGCCTGCAAATTTGTGACTACCATCAGCAAGGTTACATAAACTGCCTATTTTTCCGCCTTTATTTATCTAGATACAGAAGACTAGTAAAACAAAGTTCTCCATATTTTATGAAACCCATGACAATATGAAAGTGTCATTGACCACAAAGGCACTGCCAGTTAGTGTAGGGACAATGGCCTACTGAAATTCAAAAGATGGTGAAAATCAAAGGGAAAATTGCAAGGTTTTAATCATGCTGACTATCGATGTTACTAAAAACTTGTAAAGTATTGATTGCCCTAAAAAATCTATCTCAATACTTTTTTGTCACTAAAAATATGAATTCTATAACAGTGTATACTTCTTTTGTAACAATAGGCACATTACCACATCAGACTGACTCAGTCTTTCCCATGGGCTTTTATTTTGTTTTCTGTTGGTGCTGGGAATTTATTGCTTAAACTTTTTTTTTTTATATAAGCAATGAATTGCTTAAACTTAAGATTAAACACCATCAACCATATTATTTTAAAGTATTTTTTATCGGCAGTTAAAATTAACAAATTCTGTTATCTTAACATTCTCACTATTGATCATACTATTTTTGCTCAGTAGGCTGCCTGGAGGATGGCCATTCTAAGTTTAATGTGGAACCTATGGAGAGAGTGGAGAACAAGATACTTGGAAGATTAAGAGATATCGGCAGAAGAGCTAAAGAATATGTAGGTCAAACAGCTTAATACATGGATGGGAGCATATATTACTGCTCTTTTTTTATAATAATTCCCATTTTTTGGTCCTTTTTAAACTATGAAAAAGGGGTTATCTCTTTCATAAATCCTGTATTGAGGTTGCACCCCTTGTGCTTTTTTAATTAAATAAATTTACTTATCAAAAAAACATTATCAAATAAATTTACTTAGTTGTCATTTTAGAGATGGATAGGAGTTTGCATATAGAATCCAAGGTATTTGAATTTAGGAGAAAAGGAGGAAATGTGTTCTGTATTACAGAAAAGGGAAGAAAACATACTATGGCTTTATATCTTTCTGGAGGAATGGTGGTTTGGTTTGCTAAGGAGATAGAGGTTTGTTGGAAGAATCTTGGTAAGATGGTTGATGTTGCAGGGGGGCCATAATCAGTCTGATAGGTTTCTGAAGAGGTTAGAATGTGGCACAGGTTCGAGTAAAGGAATTTTAGTCATCCCTGAAGGGAGGAGTGGATGTGGATGGGGATGGGCTGGTTTTGTGAGATTCTTATGAGAAATGGTTCGGTCCTCTTATGGTGCAACATATCATGCTGATAGAGGTACGTCCAAGGTTGGGCAGGTTGTAAATCATCCAAGTAGTAATTTGATGGCTGCTACTTCGTTACAGGCTGGTGATGATAAGGCTGGAGGAGGTTCTTATGTGGCAGCATTGATGAAACCTGTGCAATTTTCAGAGAGATTAGGAGGTGCCAAAGAGTGGGAAGGAGGTTATCTCACTGGAAGATGGAAGGAGGAAGGAAGGGGGGACAAAACTCTGGCGTAATTGTGGTGACGGTAGGAGTTTCGAGGTATTGGAAAACATAGAAGTGGAAGGGACACTTTGGCATTTGCGTTCTAAATTAATGGGATGGAAGGATAAAATTTTCTTTTCATTGAATAAGGTTAATGGAGGTTTGGGTTTATTGATGGGTTCAAGCCATAAGATGGAAGCCCAAGAAAATAAAGTGAGGCTAGTGGAGGGGATGAGTGGTTGGTCAAGTGAGGTAGGCTGTGGTAGTGGGATGGGTAGAGGCCCAATCATGCAATATGTTTGTTGGAGGCCTAAGGAAAGCACTTTGGCTCTTTCAGGCCTGAGAGGAGAAATGAAGCATAGGCCCAACCTATCGTCGGAGCCGATGGCTCGTTTGTCACCACAAAAGGGGCCAACGGAGGGAGGTGATCCTAATGGGTGTTTTCCAACGAGGAAGCGCTCGGAGGAGAGGGTGGTACCGAGTTCTATTGACCCAATAGAGGAGAAGGAAGCTTGATCCAGCTGCTTGACGGCACCGTTGGTGGATTTCTTTGCACAGAATGGAGCGACGGTGGGAGGCGAGCAAGCTGGGTGTTCCCCGGCAATGAATGACTCGATGGCGTTGCCATCTCAGGGTATATCAAAGAGTTTGGATTCTGACAGTTTGCAAGATAGATTGAGATCGATGATCTATGTGGTTTCTTCATCACAGAGTCGTTCGATAGCGGAGGAAACATGTTTTGGTGGGCCCTCAAGAGTGGGAAGCCATCTGGAGACTGAGATTGTGCATTCATCCTCAGTCTCAGATAGGGATTAGGAAGGGTTGAGTAAGGAGCAGGGCAAGAATGAAGAAGTTTTGTCTGTTAATCACTATCAGGTGAGTAAGGGAGGAAGGTGTAAAGATGGTGGATGAGGTAGTTGAGAATGTGGGGGTGGAGAATAAGGTTTTTGATGTAGTTGGAATGCTGGAGAATGGAGCTATTTCTTCTGAAAATAATATTTTAGAGTTGCAAATGGGTCCTAATTGCTGTACAGAGGAATGGTGAAATTGGAGATTCATGTGATCCAGCAGGCAAAGGATTTTTCTCCTGTTCCTCTATGTTCTATTTTCCCTGGTATTGAGTGGAATTCTAAATCCTCTGATTGGGTGATGAGAAAGGTGGATGAGATAAAAGGAGTGTTTGGGTGTGTCTTGTGATGGATTTGAGGAACAGTTTAGAGCTCTTTTAATTGCTATTGAGGCTGGACAACCTTCGTTGGCCAGATATGTATTAAAGAAGGAGAGAGAATTGAAGAGGTTGTTGTGCTCGGTAAACTATGATGGGAAGGGAGGAAGCGCAGTTAGAAATAAGGGAAAGGAAAGGGCTGATAGACTCAGATGAAGCCAAAGATTATTCCTTGGAATGTAAGGGGTCTTAATGACCTTCGTAAGCATCTCCGAGTGAAAAATTGGTTTAGAAAATGGAGGGTGGATATGATTTGCTTCCGAGAAACAAAACTGAAATATGTGAATCAAGCCATTGTTCGGAGCTTGTGGAATTGTAGTAGTGTGGGTTGGGTTGAGTTGGTGTCAAATGGGTCTTCGGGTGGTATTATTTTAATGTGGAATAGTAGGGTGGTGGAGTTGAGCAATCGTTTTGTGGGCGAATTCTTGGTGGCATGTCATTTTAAGAGCATTGAGGATGGGCTTGAATGCGCGTTTGCTGGTGTGTATGGCCCGAATGTGGATAGGAGTTTATTAGGGGATGAAATATCGGGTGTATGTGGTTGGTGGAATTTGCCTTGGTGTTTTGGTGGGGATTTTAATCTCACTCGTTTCCCAAGTGAGAGATTGAGGGAATCTTATTTTTCACATGCAATATCTACTTTAAAAATTAAATCTGATTGATTTACCTTTGGTGGGAGGAGACTATACTTGGACAAATGGTAGGACATATTTAAGGTTGGATAGGTTTCTGGTTTCGCCTTCTTGGGAGGCTCATTTTTCTGGTTTGAGTCAGAAATTATTGCCAAGATTGTGTTCTGATCATTATCCTATCATGTTGGATTGTGGTGGAATTGAGGGAGGGAGAAGGTATTTTAAATTTGAAAACATGTGGCTGAAGGATGAGGGATTTGTGGACAGGGTGAGAAGTTGGCGGAATTCTTATAATTTTTCAGGTACTCCTACTTTTGTTCTGGCTGGAAAATTGAAATCTCTAAAGAAAGATATAAAGAGATGGAATAAAGAGGAGTTTGGGAATTTGGACAGCAAGAGGAAGCTTCTTATGGAAGAGTTAAGAGGTTTGGATGAGAAGGAGGTGCAAGGGGTTATTTCAAGGGGGGACAGGAAAAGAAAAATAGGGGTGGCTTCTGAACTGGAAATTCTAGCGTTAATGGAGGAAATTTTGTTGAGGCAAAAATCTAGGGTACTGTGGTTGAAGGAAGGAGATAGGTGCACTAAATTCTTTCATCAAATGGTGAACTCTCATAGAAGAAATAATGTGATTGAGGTTTTTTGAGATGGGGACAGAATTATTACGGATCAAGAAGACATTAAGGCTCACATAGTGAATTTTTATGAGCAGTTGTTTTCAAAAGATTTTCTTGGCGACCAAAACTGGACAGACTTCGTTTCGAGTCTATAGATCAGGTCAAAGTTGATTGGCTAGAGAGAGAATTTGAAGAAGATGAAGCACTTAATGTGGTTAAGGGTATGGTTAGGGATACAACTCCGGGTCCGGATGGGTTCTCTTTAGCATTTTATCAAGCATGCTGGGACATTTTAGAGAAGATATTATGAAGGTGTTTGCTGAATTTCATTCGTACATGAGGTTTGAGAAGAGTTTTAATGCGACTTTCATTGCACTTATTCCAAAAGAGGTAGGGGTTGTGGAGATGAGAGATTTTCGGCCTGTTAGTTTGGTGAATGGAGTATATAAAATCATTTCTACAGTGCTGGCCAACCGTCTGAGCAGGGCGATGGAGAGGATTATTTTAAAATTGCAAAATGCCTTTGTGAGGGGAAGACAGATTTTAGACTATTTTAATTGCTAATGAATGCTTGGAGAGCAAAATTAAAATGGAGAAAGCTGATATTATAATCAAATTGGACATGGAAAAGGCTTATGACCTTATGTGCTGGGATTTCCTTGTTTATATGCTGAGGAGATATAGTTTTGGAGATAAATGGTGTTTGTGGATAAAACATTGTGTGTCGACTTCAAGATTTTCAATTTTGGTAAATGGAGAACCAGTATAATTCTTTACTAGCTCGCATGGTTTGAGGCAAGGTGATCTCATCTCTCCCTTTCTTTTTGTTATGATCATGGATGCCTTGAGTAGAATAATTGAGAAGGCAGTGGATGGTAATTTTCTGTCCAGCTTTGTAGTGGGTGATGAGGACCCGAGTAGTATAAGGCCGTGTTTGGACAAAAACGGTTTCATCTCATCTCATCATTACAACTTTTTCAAAATTCCACACAATATAATAAACAATTCAATTTTTTCAATTCTCAAAACAATAATAATATTAAAAAATAATATTTTATTCAGCATTCAACTTTTATCTAAAACCATCTCATCTCATCTCACTATCCAAATGGGACCTAAGTACTTCATACTTAATGTTTGTTGATGATACATTGATTTTTAGTGAGCCCAATTCAAACAATCTTTGTGCTTTAAGAGCACTTTTGCTGTGTTTTGAAGTTGTATCAGGGTTAAGAGTTAATTTATCGAAATCTGAAGTCGTTCCTGTGGGTTCTGTTAAGAATATTTCATATTTGGCAAATATTATGGGGTGCATAATTTCTTCACTCCCTTTGAGGTACCTCAGGCTTCCTTTGGGGGCTTCTTATAAAATCTGTTAATATTTGGGATGGGGTGATTAAAAAATTGAAAGGAGGTTAGCTGGTTGGAAGATGATCAACTTGTCTAAAGGGGGAAGATTAACTCTAATAAAAAGTAATTTGTCTAATCTTCCCACTTATTTCTTATCTCTTTTTTGGTTGCCGACATGGGTAAAAAGAAGAATTGAGAGTTTATTTTGGAATTTTTTATGGGTGGTAAAGGAGAAGAAAAAAAGTTTAATTTGGTTAGTTGGAAGAAGGAATGTCAACCGATTGAGTGTGGTGGGTTGGGGATAAAAGACTTGAGATCGTTTAATAGAGCATTACTTGGGAAATGGCTTTGGAGATACCACTTGGAAAGAAATGCCTTGTGGAGAAATGTTATTGATGTAAAATATGGTAGTTTGTGGGAATGTTGGTGCTCAAAAGATACAAGAGGTGCATATCGGGTGAGTTGTGGAAGTTCATTAGGAAAGGATGGGGGGAATTTTCTAATCATATTAGATTAAAGGTAGGAGATGGGAAGATGATACTTTTCTGGCATGACTTGTGGTGTGGGGAGTCTACACTTAAATTGGATTTTCCCTCCCTTCTCAGAATTGCAAGGGGTCAAAATGCAGCTGTGGGATATTCTTTCTTTGTATTGACAATAATATTCAATGGAATGTTAACTATTTTAGGGATGTTAATAACTGGGAAGTGGACGATATCATTATTACTGGATCCGATATTGAATTTAATCAGAAGGTTCAGATGCATCTTCATAAGGTCTTTCATATGAAAGATTTGGGACTGTTGACTTATTTCTTGGAGCTGGAAGTTCATAATCAGCCACATGGGTTATTTATTAATCAACATAAATACACCCAAGACTTTGTTCAGTTGGCTGGGTTGGGGGAGACTACTTCAGTTGATACTCCTATGGAAGTCAACGTGAAGTAACAGAAGGATAAGGGTGATTTAATTTCTGATCCTACATTATATAGGAAGCTTGTTGGGTGTCTAATTTACCTTACTATCACACGTCCAGATATCTCATATGTTGTCCATATTGTCGGTAAATTTATGGACATTGCTCGGCACTTGCATTTAGTGGTTGTTCGTCCTATTATCAGGTATTTGATTGGGACTCCTAACCGTGGGTTATTTTTACCTGCTGGCACTTCTCTACAACTTATGGTTTATAGTGATGCTGATTGGGCTGGTTGCCCAGATTCCGGGCGTTCTACAACTGGGTGGTGCATCTTTCTTGGAGATTCACTCATCTCCTGGAAATGCAAGAAGCAAGAGTGTGTTTCTAAATCCTCTACTAAAGCTGAATATAGAGCTATGTCAGCAGCTTGCTCTGAGGTGATGTGGTTGCAGGGCATTCTTCAAGAGATTGGTTTTTCGCAAGACAAGCCAACTCCTCTTCATGGTGACAACACTAGTGCCATTCAAATTGCTGCCAATCTAGTATTTCATAAGCGTACCAAACATATTGAAGTGGATTGTCACTATATTCGTCAAGCCTATGAGGCTATGTCTATTATTCATTCCTCCTCATATCTCTAAAGATCTTCAAGTAGCTGACATATTCACAAAAGCGATGACTAGACAACGGCATCAATTCCTAGTTAGCAAATTGATGCTAGTAGACACACCAGCATCAATTTGAAGGGAGATATTAGTGGATTATATTTATTTGAATTAATTCCTATGTTTTATCTATGTATTTCAGGTATAGACAGATTTGTACAGCTGTACAGGATTTATATGATTTGTAATTTGAATATTTAAATTGAGTAGATAAGTATGGGAAACATATATTATCCAAAATTTGAATCCCTTTAGGATAGGAAGTCAGATTTTGAATTTCTGATTTGTGTAATCTATTTTTGGCTATTTAATGAATGAGAAAGAAGAAGAGGAGGTATTCAGCCAAAGAAAATTGTTAAGTTGATTCAAAAAGGCTAATGTAATTATCTCATAGTGTACTTAAATGGTCTCACTTCCATGACTCCTTGTAACCATTCCTAGCTACTAAATAGGTGTAATCACATGTATAATTCTTGTGTACTTGGGCTATGTCTATCTCTATATCAATAAAATATCTTCTTACTTATCAAAAAACAAAAATACCTCGTAGTGCGCAGTAATTTCAGAAAGCTTGGCAGCGCGGACAGAAGCAATATGCATATCTATATCACGTCGAAGTTTATCCCTGACTTTGGATGTGTCCCAGTTTGCTTGTTCAATAACAGCATCTGCAAGACTGATGTATCAATATCTGCATTTTGTACTCAGGTTCCATACCGCAAACCCATCCAGTAAACTAAACCTCCCTAGTCTACAAGAATTATCAATTTCACATTTTTCTTTTTCTTTTTTATACGTAAAAATTTTATCCATCAAACTAGAAATAGGCAAAGCCCACGTACCCAGGAAGTATACAAAAGAAACACATAGTTACATTCTATAGTTAAAGAAACATCAATTTCACATTTTTCATTCATATAAAAGAACCAAAAACCTCAACCTTTTAGCACATTTCGATTAAAACTTTCTTTTTTAACGCCTGGTTCCAATGGTCGATTGTAATTGATTTTAAGGGCATAACCATTCATGAATTTATTGTACCACTAGAACATCACTCCTAGGCGTTGCTCTTGTATCTAACCCATGTACTTGGGCTTTTGCCTATTCTTATGGTCAATAAAAAAAAAATTATCCTTAAAAAAAAGCACATTTTGAGAACAATAATTAACCGGTTACAACTTCTTTTGTCCACATAGTTTCCTGGATTTAAAAAGCCTCTCTATTTTTCCTTCTTTCAATCTTTGTTTGATTTATTTCAATTCATTTTGATACATGGAGTGGGAGTTTCAAAATTAACCATACCTGCACATCCTTCATCAAATAGAGCCATACACAACTGTGTGCAGTTACGAGAGGCCAAAGAAAACCCTTCACCACCATTCAGAGCTTTATCAAATATTTCCTTGAATTTTTCTAAAGTTCCCAACCTTACATGTCCCAGCACAGATTGGAATGCTGGTTGGATAAGCTAACAAATTAGGAAATACAAACAATGAGAAAAGGTAACATAACTAAATAATTCAAGGAATAAAATCCTGAATTTGAGGTAATATTGTCCATAAAATAAGCACAAACATTTTGTGTTTAACTAAAAGCAAATCATTGCAATAACAACAATGCATGCTCATAGAAGATTTTGAAGCTTCTTTTAATGACCCCCTATTGAGATATCTACAGTATATGGTTTTCTGTTTATATCAATTTGATAGACATGCAACAGGTTCAAGTGACCAGTTCGTAGACATCTATGAGTCAAATTACCAACTCGACTGAAAGTATATTGCTAACAATCCAATATCATAAATTCCCAATTTCATCATACTTCAGTTGTGTACTGAACTTGAAGGAATCAAGGGTTAATCACAACTAATAGGCTCAGCAACACAAAAAAAGAAGGGGTGAAACTACCAAAGACAGCATTAGATTACAGCAGAGATAATTACCTGCAGCAATTTTTCTTCAAGCTGCTTCCGCTTTGCAGATCTGACACCTTCATCAAAATATGTAGCTTCCGCATCATACCTAGATGAAAGAATAAAGTACTAAATACTGGAAAGAAAATCATATTTAACAATATTTATACACAGATACATGAGAAGTATAGGGAAGGAAAAGATTATTTCAAGTAAAATTTTCCAAACTTCAGCTTATAGCTCGACAATGCATGAAAAGATGTAGAATCCAAATGGTGTTAGGTATGCTAACTAACAAGACAAGAAATTCAACATAGCCTAGCCAAATAAACTCGGGGACAGCTACTGATCATTATCAACTAATCAGAATCTACAACATGTATTCTTTTTCATCATTCCATCCCATCTAAAATTATGCTTTTGTCACCTCCCTTGTTAAGATTTTTTTTTATAAGTAAGAATTTATCAATGTCAATAGGCGTAGCCAAGCACACTGGATGCATACAAGAGAAAACACCTACTTGAGTCCTCCCTAATTAACATATCCTTTTTCTTTACTCCTAACCAAGTCATTCTAACCTTCCTCTGCCACTTTTCACTCCCTCAACTTAAATAAAACCCCCTTTCTTGTCAGTACATTAATTAGTCTCCTTCGCACGACCAAACAACACTGCCTATCCACAGCCACCACCATCAATACACCTTTTTCAATATTTTGCTATCTTTTTATTTTTATTTTTGATAAGTAGTTATCTATATTGGTTAAACTTGAAAATATGGTGTTAGGTATGCTAACTAACAAGACAAGAAATTCAACATAGCCTAGCCAAATAAACTTGGGGTCAGCTACTGATCGTCATCAACTAATCAGAATCTTCAACATGTATTCTTTTCCATCATTCCATCCCATCTAAAATTATGCTTTTGTCACCTCCCTAATTAAGATTTTTTTTATATAAGTAAGAATTTATAAATGTCAATAGGCGTAGCCAAGTACATTGGATGTATACAACAGAAAACACCTAGTTGAGTCCTCCCTAATTAACATATCCTTATTCTTTACTCCTAACCAAGTCATTCTAACCTTCCTCTGCCACTTTTCACTCACTCAACTTAAATAAAACCCCCTTTCTTGTCAGTACATTAATTAGTCTCCATCGCACGACCAAACAACACTGCCTATCCACAGCCACCACCATCAATACACCTTTTTCAATATGTTGCTATCTTTTCTTTTCTTTTTATAAGTAGTTATCTATATTGGTTAAACTTGAATCTATCATCAATCTACCTGAGTACAAGATCCATCAAAGTAAAAAAATCCTTCTTTATCACATGGGGTGCTCACTTCAGTGAAGTGTGCTAATTTGCTGGTTTTTCTTCTCTCTCTTTTTTTTTTTTTTTTTTTTTTGGGGGGGGGGGGGGGGGCATGTTCCCTTTTTGAATGACCGATATTCTTGCAACCCCTTCGCATGCACTGCTAGGTATGGTGAACACAAATTAGAAAACACATATTAACATACAATTAGTCTATCCAGATCTGCCAAGCAACTAACAAAAAAAAAATTTCTATGAAACAACTTAATTAATCCTTGGAGTGCTAAACCACCAAAAAAGGTCCATGAAATACACTTAAATACACTTACCCTGACAGAGAAGCATAAAAAATTGAGGTGATCTTTTTCCCAAAGCCAGGAACAGGACCAGACTGCACAGCCTCTTCCAAGTGGCACCAGTCCTGTGGTCATTTAAAGCAATTTGGATGTTGGAAGTTCATGATATTGACCATAATTGAAGAAGAACAGTAACCAAAACTGTAAATAGAAGCATTTGAATATGGACTGCAGGTACCTCATTTGAAGTAAAAGAGGAATACTTTTCAAGAGCGATTTCTTCACAGCGTACAGTAGCCACCATAACCTAAAAGTGGATGGATCTTGCATGACATAACCAAGATAATATGCATATACCACAAATGGCCTCTGTTGCACAAGTATTACCTTGTGAGCAGGAAGGTCCAGGTCCTTGTTCTCCTTAATAACTTTCCAAATTTGCTGTGCACTAAAAGAAAACCCCGAAGCAGGAACTACACCCCTTCGATCTCCCGCAAGCCCCCCAGGAGCAATGGAATGAAAAAATCGTTGCCTTAAGCTAGCAACCTATACTTATAACGAGTCTATAAGCAAAATACACAACATAATCATCTGGCCAAAATTTAGCTCAATGCTCCAGACAGAGACGCAAATTATTGTAGGCAAAGAACTGAGACACAAATAACCATAGGCAAAGAATACGTGCAAGCGCACATCCATGCACACGTGTATTCAATAACGGAACACACAGAAATTTATAAATATTATTACTTGAATTCAACAACTAAAAAACAGGATTATATCATTGCAGAGAAGCCCCGAATAAGAGACACCTGATGCAGAGATGCATACCTGCTCTTTAAATTGCTCTTCTTTTTCTTCATAACTAGAAAGAGCAACAACTTCAACCTGAAAATTCAATCTTTGTAAATATAAATCCATGATACTTCTTCCTTCTTTCAACAACTTCAACCCGACAACCATTAATAATACAAATCATATATGTATGATAATTATTCCACACATAAGAAGGACATGTATAAGCTAGAACATGAGGTCTTACGTTAAAAAATTCACTTAGTCGAGTTTCCTTGTGCGCGTGAGGCTTAGGAACAGAGTCCCATATCTGCAGTTAAAAGAGTATTATAACAACAACAACAATTCTAACAATATCTTTAAAAATTAAACAAAGATCAACAAATTAAGGAAGAATGTACAAATCTATTACCTTCTGAACATCTTCTCTTAGAACAGGTTCTAAATTTTCCAGCGGTGTCTATAAACAAACAATGTTAAAAACAATTCAAAGCTCAACTCAAGTCAACAAAGAATCCTTGAACCAATTACCCACAGGAATGACAGAAACTAAAACGTGAACGATAGATAAAGAGAGAGAGCTCTATGTTCCGTATACTTGGGCTCTTGTGTACTCTTTTGATCAATGAAATTTGTTTATCGGTCAAAAAAATAAATAAAGAGGGCTCTCCCTCAAGGTTCAGAATGAATCAATGAATTACACCAGAAGAGAGAAACACACCCTTGTTTTATCCCGTATTACAAACATTAAAGTTGTTTTACGTGGACTGAACAATCGCATCATGACCTGAAAGCAGATACCAACATAAAAGTCAAATGAATGAAACTTCCAAGATTCTGAATGACTGCTGATATATTGTGGGTGGATCGAGATACCTGGAATACAGTCTTCAGAAGAGGCTTATTTGCAGCTTGCTCACGACCAATATCATGACACCACCTGCAGAAAGGGGCTCAAAAAGATCAAATTTATAAACTACAGAAGTAACCATGCAAAACACTTAACAAAACAGAAATAGTTGGGTGTTTTACTAGTTTTGCATCAGAACAACTCACATGTTTATAAGCACAATATCTGAAACAGCAAGAGCAAAAAGGGCACTCTGTTTCTCGAATGCAGTATCATCCTACAAACAAAAGATAAAAATATTAAAAATATGCGGCAAGTTATTGCAATCCATATCTCTTTCCTTCAGAGGTTTACATTTTCTTATCTTCAACAGAAACATAAGCATCCATACTTATTTTTCAATTCAAACTGTATAATTCCAACATCTAAAACAAATGTAGTCATACATATAAGCAATAAAAAAAGAACTGGAAAAGGAAATAGGAAGCATGCTACAACAGCAACAACTGGAAATGGATAAAGTTACTCAGAAAATCTGGGACAAAAAGCACCTCTCCCCGTTCTCTTCCATCTGTACCCTCCAAATCCATAACAAGAGTACAAGGCTCAATACCAGCACATCTTGCCAACCAAATACCTTTAGTTGTTTGGGACCTAAAAAAGCAGCAGATCAAATCAGTCCAAGATCTCTGATCAGAATACAAAGTAACCTAATATTAAGAGAATTGCGATAACATACCTTCCTCTAAAGGCATCCATCTCCCTGAAGTTGGTACCAAACAAATGATTTAGTAGAGTGCTCTTCCCTGTTCAGATCATGGAAATATATGTGAAACACTTAATTTTCCATGTTAAGATTGATGTAGGCTGTAATTGACAGTTGCAATGTCCCAGTAAAAATAAAATAAATTAAACCAAATTCAGTAACAACTCAACTATATCAGTTAAGGAGAAATGTAATATTTCATTTCAGTATGATAGTCATGCCTCACATTGCGCAATCCACTTCCAACTTATTAAGCTTCATTCATAACGCATAAAGTCTTATCTAAAAAACTATTTCGCCTTTACTCACAAGAACAAGCTTGTTGTATCTCAAATTGAAAAGATAAATTTTATTGCAAGTAAATCTTTCCCAAAAAAAGAAAGACTCATAAAGATAAAACTAAAAATCAATGAGCTTATGGAGAGAAAATAATGCATACCGCTGCTTTGTGGGCCCATGATTGAGACTATGGCATATGATAGTCCACATTCGCCTAATCTCACCTCCGCGATAAATTTGTCAATTCCAGTGACATTGAATGCACCATCCCCATCAATAAGTTGGGTTGAGCAAGAGCCATCATTCTTTTCTGTATATCGGTAACAAAAATAAAATGGTAAAGGCTTCTGAAGCTTCAAATTTATCATATAATCGATTTAGCAGAAAACCAACTAAACGCATAAAACCTTTCCATTGTCATCACAATCATTGCTGTGAAATGAAATCTAAAAAGACTGAGCTGGTACAACAATCCTCCCTTATTTACAACAATCCAAAAAGAGCTTTTCTAATTCCAAAAGTGCAGCCACATTAATCTAAACAACCTTATTGTACAAACCATCTATAAGTACATCATTTCCTTCCTAGAGTAGGAAAGTTAAGAGTGACTATCCGCTCGGCCTTAAACCGTTGTTGTCTTCTGCCACCAAATAAATAAACAAGGCAATAACAATCACAATATTTGGCACTTGACACTGCATTGGGTTGCTGAGAAAACCGAGAAAAACCCAGAAACCAGAATAAATGCAAAATTTCTGCGAGTACTTTGGTTCCTTACCAAGCAAAATAAATCATTACTAGGCATTAGTCTTTCAATACCGTAATTTGTAGTAACACGGCCTGAGAAGCAACAAAAATTAAAATTCACAAGCCCGGTTTATTATCATTTCGTTTCCTACATTTTCTCAGTGACCGAACAAATAGAAAAGAAAGAATCTATTCGCGATCCACAAGCAAAGAGTTAGATAGATCAAAACCTTAAACCTAAATAAAACTGGCCCAAAATCAATATCATAAAAAATAAACAAATAAGACCCATTAAATGAACGGGATTCTTAACATCAATCAAAATTAAAACCAGCGACAAAATTTGACAAGCCCAAAACGCAGAGGTACTGTAACTTCCGTTTTCCGTTACATTTGAAAAACAAATTGAAATCAATCAGATGCATAGAAAACGCAGAATTAATTGAAAACTAGTCATAATTACGGGATTGTAGTATAAATTTGATGGATCATAGTCAGAAGTTTACCCATGTCGAGAGAGTTTGCCTTAGATTGCTCAGTCTGGGAAATGGGCTCTGGGGAAATGCGCGAGACGGAGATCGATTTGGCTCGGAGAAAGAGGGAGAAAGTAATTAATAGGGAACTAGGCCGAATTGATATCCTTTTGCTCTTAAAAAAGAAGGGCAGGCTCGAGTCTCGACCAGTCGACTCTCTTGTACAAATTGTTAAAAAAAAAAAGGGAAAATGCTTCAATCTCACCCTTTATTACCCTTTGTGGTAGGGCTGGGAAGGTCACTAAAATCTTTTTCCCTCTCTTCTTACTGTATTATTTATTGAATTTATGGCAGTGCTACCACTTATAATTTTACATATAAAATATATTTTATTAATTTTTTAAAATTTTAAATCTTAAATTTTATAATATATTAATAGTTGACACGTCATATTTATTGTTATGTAAGTAAAATTTGAATGTATAAATAATATTTTCTATAATTTAATTTTATCTATCTTAATTTTTTTAAGAAAATCAAGTATTAATGAATAATGACACATCAATACACAAAAATACAAGTGAGTTATTTGTAGATTTTTATAAAAAAATAATAATAATTAACTGTTAAAGCGGTTGGTTTTGTCTGCTAATATTGGATCATTATAATTCTTATAAAACTTTAATCGATAGATTATTTTTATCAAATAAATTTTGTCAAATCGACATTTACCATTTCCGTCAATATAATTGAAAACTACCACTCATTTTATTAATATTCATCATATTTGAAGAAAATAAGAGTGATGCAAGATATGTTGTGGAGTGTGTAAGTTTTACACAATTTTTTTAAAAAATATATAATTTATTATAAATAAATAAAAATTCTTTTTATATAAATTTTATATTAACCTACTTTTATCAAAAATGTTATGCAACATTTATACATTTCATAATTATAAATATATTTCTCAAAAAGTTGGGCCCAATGTGGACCAGTCGTGTAATCCCACTTCATTGATGAACTTCAATACGATCAGTGTAATCCTAATTCCACTTTTCAAGAAGAAAAATTCACCCAAAATTAAAAACAAAGCAAGAACATAAATCCAAGGTTAGGTGAGATTCTGGAGAAATGGGTCTACACCGACTCTGGTGGGACCCACTGACCGGCCATCGCTCTTTTTGGAAGGAAAAAGGCCTACATTTATCATTAATGGTGAGGCGGATCCACGCGTGCATCCAACTTCACGGTGTACAGCGACCAACATTCCTTTGAATCAACAAATTGGCTAGTTTTTTTTTTTTTTTTAATATAAATTTATAAAAAAATGTTTTTACCATAAAAATAAATTTAGTAAGTAATTTGATATAATGCCTTAGAGTATAAAATAAATTTATTATAAAATAAATTTAATAAAAATTATATCTATAAGTTTATTTTATAAAAAAATTTATAGTCGTTATACTTCTCGATTTTATATAGTAAGTTTAATTCTCATAAGTTTCTTCACAAATATTATTCAGCACACAAATTTTTTTTTTTTAAAAAAAAAAAAAAAAAAAGCACACAAATTTTTTCAATTTTAAATATTTAATTTTTTTATATAATCATTATATTTTTAAAAAATTTATAAATAAAACACAAAAAATATTATTACATTTTTAAATTTCAAAATAAGAATATAATAATACTATATACAGATCTGAGATATACAACCTTTGCGCATTTCTGTTGAATAAAATGAGAGTCTGCAATTAAAAAAATTGAGCGGCAACACCCATTATTGTACACGATCAGTATTGAAAGATTGACATATTGACCGATTAATGAATGGGTTAGCTTCGATCTAAGAAAGTATGGATATTCAATTTTCCGCCCGATCTCGGAGGGCTGATTCGATTTAATATATACATTTTTTAATGATAATTTTGTAAGTAATATATTGAAAGCAAGTAATTATATAATTTTTTATTATATTCTAATTCTCTTCTTGATTTTCTATCTCGATAATTTTTACAAAGAAAATCATATCTTCTTTAAAGTCAAAAATAATGACCAAATCTTATCATGCATTGCCAACATTTCCACCCTATCATTCACATTGTCCTTCTGCAACTCCAAGACCATATACGGTGCTGGGTCATTACCACAAAATATTCGACCTTCTTACAATCTATCATCACCATTATCTTCTTCAAAATTACTAACGTACTCCAAAGCTGTTTTATCTTCTTATTTTCATTCTCATATTATTAGTCCTCCATTACTATCTTAGCTTTTTACATCTCGTATTATAATTAAATCTCACTAACATTATGTTTTCACTATCAAGCCTGAAATTTAACACATTTCTGACTCCCAAAAATTACTTGATGCCTTTCTTTTACCATATTGGCATTATATTCCACAAAACATTAAGAAGACTCAAAATTTTTAAGAATCATATTAGTAGACTCCGACTCCATTATTCTCTCTAAGATCCATTGCTCCCTTCAAACACAACCATCTCCACATGCATTTCCAATTATTACTTTTCATAAAATCACCATTACTAATTATATAATTTTTTATTACTAATTATAAATAATCATGTAATTTTCTTATAACCTAATTATTTATATTTAGATTATATAAATATTAAAGGTTATACATTTTAAGACAAGGTTTTAACTATTAATTATAGATCATACACATACTATTAATATTATTAATTATGATACTTAATTATTAATTATATACTTAGTTAGACAACTTAAATTAAAACGTCCGCTTATTTATTTTATATAATTTGTTGTAAAAAACTTGAAAAATTTTGAGCTAGACTAAATCAAATCGGTTGAGTATGGACTTTTGGTGGATTGAAATAGGTCGGATTCCAAATTTTCATCTAAAATCGAATGAAATTGATCAATTATAATCTTCTATTTTTTTATACAATGGATAAGGGAGATGAACTCATGATCTCTATTTTTGAGATATGAAACTTGTGTTTATGACTGACTGTTTATCCAAATTCTGGCCCAGAAATCCGGATTTCAAACCTTAACCGAACCCAAACCGGATTAACCCGGATCTGATCCGGACCGAAGCTCGGATTCAACCCATTAAATAAACTAAAAAATCTTGCAAACAAAATGTGAGAAAATATTACTGAACGAGCTTGAACAAATAAATGGTCCTACCTACCTCAAAAAGTTTTCAAGAAAAGACAATGAATATTGATGAGTAGTTCAAAACTACAGTATATCTGTGCTCCCAATTCTGTAATATTAGCCATAGAATTGGGACATAAATTTTCTCATTCCTTTTTTAATCATTGTAACGAACGAATGAAGAAAAAAAAAATCGGGTATCGGGTTTATTCGGGTTTGTAATCCGAATTCCGGTTTTTCGAATTTCAAGATAGATATAAAATAAAAATAAAAAATCCGATCTAAATGAACAGTAATATTTATACCATTAGACCACAGGTTGTTGGCGGACCAATTACAATCTAATTAAAATATACATTTACTTTAAAAGAGTGAATTCACGTTAGAGTAGAAGAATTACAAGAAAGAACCCAAGGTGTAACTACAAAAAGAGATTATTTGTAAAGATTCATAGAATTTTTCGAACAATAATTAGATTTTTAATAATAGGTATTAAAACAAGAACCATGTCACAAGCTAGGCTATTTAGTGTCAGTAATTCAATATTTGCAAGTGAGTAAAGTCGTGAACGATTGTGGATCTTCACTTCCTATTTATTTATGAGTACTATTATTTTAAAGTTATTACATTATACATTATTTATGTAATATAATTTAATTTAAAAAATAAATTTTAAAATTTAAATCTTACACACACAAACTATAATATAATAACTATTTATCTATTACCATAATTGATTGATGAGATATAATTTAAGAGTCTTGCTACATCTCTGGAGAGATTAGTTCGAGAACCCACCGAATAGGCCAAAACAATTTTTTTATTTTTTACTTTTTCATATAATTTTTTAATCATTATAAATACTTTTTAAAAAAAAAAAAAATTTACAACATCTTTAAAAAATATTTTCTTAATCACCAAGTAAAAAAAAAAAAAAAGAAAAAAAAAGGAAGGTTTCGGGACATCATTTGGGACACAGTTTTTGGGAGCTATAGCATTTCTCATAATTTAAATGAAATTAAGCGTGACTGGAAATTCAAAATTAAGAACCATGATTAAAAAATTTGATAAGAACTATGATTAAAAAATTTGATAAGAACTATGATTAAAAAATAATAATCGATAATCTATGGTGCGAGTCCCGTTGATTTTTTGCATTCTCCCTGGCCTGAAAGTCGAAACCAAACCTGCTAACTTAAACCGAAGGGGAAGTAGCGAAAAACAAAACCTGTACGTACCAAAATCCGTATTATCCCTAAAACCCGATCTCATTCTTCTCTTCAGAAGTGGAAGAAGGTGACGAGGATGATGATGGGTACTATCTACGGCCATATAATGACGGTGACGCTCTTCTTTGTTCTCCTCCTCGCCTCCTCAGCCCGCTCCTTTTACCTCCCTGGCGTCGCTCCTCGCGATTTCCAAACTGTACGGCTCCCAAATTCTAAATCTATCATTTCACTTTTTGATGCTCCATTCTTGGACTTCCATTGATTATTTCTTTGCTTACTCCATAGTATTTTGTGGGTTTCTATCGTCTCGGTTTTTTTTGTTGCACTGAGGGTTGTCTCTCCGTTGGGTAAAACAGTGTTGGATCGTGGTTTTTTTTATTTAAATTATTGTTATTATATATATCTGGGATTCAGGATCTGGCTACTGGTTGAAGCTACTCGTGGTTTACTACGAATGTGCCAGATCGAGCTCGTGATTTGAGGATGAAATTTATTATACTTGATTAGTTTTGGGTGGTTGATATATTAGGTTCGTATGTTGTTCAGACTCATAAATGAAGGTTTTGATCTTTGGTCTTGTTTGGGTGGCGCTTAACGCCTTGTTTTATGGTTCTGTTGGTGGAAAAGTTTGAAATGCAAGAGAATTTGTTTGCAAGTTTTGTGAAAAACAAAATTGAGTCAAGGGACTGAATGAATACATAATAACGTCATTGCAAAACAGGAACAAATTGGCAAGTGGAAAGCATGAAAAGCTATCAAATGGGGCTTTCGTTTTTGTAATTTGATTTGACAGTGTTTCCTATTCTTCAAAAATTTTATTGCTTAAACAACGGTATCTAAGTGCTGATTACATATTGTGGAAACGATGAGAGAGCATGGAAGGGTAATGCTAGTAGGACGAGCAGTTCATGTATGAGATTGGCATATATGCAGGGTACACGACTGGGGATTTACCTATATAATGTGTATGGCGGTGTCACCCAACAAACCCAATATAGGATATTATGCTGGCAGTGGAAGTTTTCTGATAGGATTAGTAGTTTAGTCCGCATTTACTTTTTTATTGATTTTGTTAAAAATATAATATCGATTTTGGAACTTGTCAAAATGTTTTTTTATCGATTTTGTTGTGTTTTACATGGTACTTAAATCCATTCTGCTTCGGAAGATTTACAAAATCGGCGCTATCGCTGTTGATGGAATGAAATTTTCAGCCTTCTCCTATCTCATTTCAATTCCATGGATAAGAAATTGACTTAAAACTTACATGTTCTTCTTCTTCTCTTCTCTCTCCCTCTCTCTCTCTCTCTGTGTTTTTATAACTAAAAGTTTTTAGCAAAAATGGCACAACCCAAGAATACAGGAGTATACAAGAGTCACACCTATCAGTGTTCTTTTTTCTCTTATGAGGGACCATTCTTCTTCTTTTTTGATAGGTGGAACCTTCTTTTTTGATAGGTGGAACCATTCTTCTTTCTGGTGCCATGATGTGAATTTGATGATGATTTGCTCAGAAATACATGGATTGTTGAACTTAATATCAAATTACTTGATGGACATGAGAACTTAGTTATTCTTCTTTTTTGTTTTTTTTTTTTTGGGGGGGGGGGG
>QEOT01000874.1:17048-43860 GCA_003123785.1 Pterocarya stenoptera | reverse complement strand
TTTCTTACGGCTGCCTACTTTGAACAGGGTAATTCCCTGCCTGTCAAAGTGAACAAATTGTCGTCTACTAAGACACAACTTCCATATGACTACTACTTCTTAAACTATTGCAAGCCCAAGAAGATATTGAACAATGCAGAAAATTTGGGAGAAGTTCTCCGAGGCGACCGCATCGAAAATTCTGTCTATACCGTGGGTATCAGTACCATTTTTTGGTGCAAAGAATCTGAATATAAAAGATAACTTTTTTCTTTTTACTTATAAAAAAATATATAAAAGAGAAATTTTGCATGTAGTAATTTTGGTTCTTGTTTCCTTGTTTATTGTGGCTCTAAATTTATTAATCATAACTCAGTTCGAAATGAGGAAGGATCAGTCATGCAAAGTTGCATGTAAGCATAAGCTTGATGGTGCATCTGCCAAGAATTTTAAGGAAAAAATCAATGATGAATATCGAGTTAACATGTAAGCAATAAATTTCTTTGGTATCTTTTATGATTTTCCACTCCAAGTTTTATAATTTTTTCTGTTTTCATTGGTGTCAGATATTACCCTTAATATATTATAGTTTGTACTAAAATCTCCAAAATGCACATGCAGGATTTTAGATAACCTTCCAGTTGCTGTTCTTAGACAGAGGAGGGATGGAAGTCCATCAACAACTTATGAACATGGATTTCGTGTTGGGTTTAAAGGAAGCTATTCTGGAGTATGCTTCAGAAGCTAATTGCTAGTGTAAAAGAAGTGTTTTTCTGTTGTTTTACACATTTATTTGTTTTACAGAGCAAAGCGGAGAAATATTTCATAAATAATCACTTGAGCTTTAGAGTCATGTATCACAAGGATCCAGAGACTGACTCTTCTCGGATTGTTGGGTTTGAGGTTACTCCAAACAGGTGAGGTGCCCTTTTTCCTGCTTTTTGGCTGGTGTTGGATTCCTCTGGGGATGCAATATTAGTTTAGCTCTATTGTGTCTGTATTGTGAATGAGCAATGATGAATAAAGGCATATTGGCTGCAACTGCACATTCTGAGTAGAGAAATGCTATTCGATGGAAAGGAAGAGAATCAAGATGACTTTATTATTGATAAGAGTCCTTTCCTTCAAAAGGCAAGGTTTACACTTGAGGATGTTTCCAAGGGTGAACATGTTTACGCTGCGATTGATGTGGACAAATGTAAGGTTTAATATTTATATTAAGAACAATAGGTATTTTTGTCAGAAATACCTGGGGAAGGTGAAGGTGGGGGGGCTGTTTGGATAATCCTGCCTAGTGCTGATTGCTCAGATTTATCTACATCATAAAGAAGGGCTGAATTAGTGAAGAGTTGTCTATGGACTGAAATGTTTTGATATTTTCTCTGGTTGTTTCCAGCTTTAGTTTAACTTTGGCTTCAGCTAGTCTTAATCCCACAACATGTCCTTTTGTTTACTAGATGATGCTGCAATGTTGTTTGCATTATATTAGTCTGTTCTTTCTCCGTCATATTTTCTCGTGTTACATTCTTTCCTGCTCTCGGCGTGTTTTGGTGTAATTTAATGTTTCTTCTTCTGATTTTGAAGATTTACTTTTGGGAGTTTTATTACAGATGTTTGTTTGTTTTGCTTGTTTACATGCTGTTTGCTGCACTTTTTGGAATGTTCTGAAGTACAATACAGAAAAGATAAAAATCTACTTGGCCATGCCTATTTTTCTCATTAATAAAATTCTACTGTATGATAAAAGAAAAGCAGTATAGAAAAGATGAAATATCTGTTTTGATGTACTTTCAAATTACTGGCTTGGCATGTTATTCTCTTCTCATCTATCTGTGTAATACTCCAAACAGCATTAATCATGAATATAAGGACTGGGATGATAAGAATCCTCAATTAGCAACATGCAACAAAGACACAAAAATTTCAATGCAAGGTAACACTGTTCCGCAAGAAGTTGACACAGATAAGGACATTGTTTTTACCTATGATGTTTCCTTCAAGGTATTCACTTATCAAGCTCTTGCCCATTTCCCTTGAGCCATCTTTGTCCCTTATTACATGGCATTAACTTGTGTTGATCTGTTTTTTCTTAGGAAAGCGATATCAAATGGGCATCCCGTTGGGACACATATCTCCTCATGAATGATGATCAGATTCATTGGTTCTCCATCATAAACTCTTTGATGATTGTCCTCTTCCTTTCTGGCATGGTGGCGATGATCATGATGAGAACTCTATACAGAGATATTGCTAACTATAATCAATTGGAAACCCAAGATGAGGCTCAGGAAGAGACAGGATGGAAACTTGTCCATGGAGATGTCTTCAGGCCACCAATTAATTTTGGCTTGCTTTGTGTCTATGTTGGTACAGGGGTTCAGATATTTGCAATGACACTTGTGACAATGATATTTGCATTGCTTGGTTTTTTATCTCCTTCCAACCGAGGGGGGCTTATGACTGCCATGGTTCTGTTGTGGGTTTTCATGGGCTTATTTGCTGGTTACTCCTCTGCACGTCTGTACAAAATGTTCAAAGGCACAGAGTGGAAGAGGAATACCTTGAAAACTGCATTTATGTTTCCAGGTATTCTTTTTGGAGTATTCTTTGTCCTGAATGCCCTAATATGGGGTGAACAATCTTCAGGGGCTGTGCCTTTTGGAACGATGTTTGCTCTTGTCTGCTTATGGTTTGGCATATCGGTGCCCTTAGTCTTTGTGGGTAGTTACTTGGGTTTCAAGAAACCAGCCATCGAAGACCCTGTGAAAACTAACAAAATTCCTAGGCAAATACCTGAGCAAGCATGGTACATGAAACCGGTCTTCTCTATTCTCATTGGAGGCATTCTTCCATTCGGGGCTGTTTTCATTGAGCTCTTCTTCATCTTGACATCAATATGGCTGAACCAGTTCTATTACATCTTTGGCTTCCTTTTTATAGTGTTTGTGATTCTTCTAATCACTTGTGTGGAGATAACAGTCGTGCTATGTTACTTCCAGTTATGCAGTGAAGACTACAACTGGTGGTGGAGATCTTACCTGACTGCCGGCTCCTCTGCACTCTATCTTTTCCTATACTCTGTCTTCTATTTCTTCACTAAGTTGGAGATCACAAAGCTGGTTTCAGGCATCCTATATTTTGGATACATGATAATTGTATCTTATGCTTTCTTTGTCTTGACTGGTGCTATCGGCTTCTATGCATGCTTCTGGTTCGTCAGGAAGATCTACTCATCCGTTAAAATTGACTGATCTACAGATGTTGAAAAGAGGTACGCAAGATGAAGATGAATTCGGGACCATGACAGGCAGCGGAGAAAGGATAAAGATTAAAGCCAAATTTACTTCCCACCCTCGAAACCTTTTTCTATTGTCTTGATGGTCGCATAGGGCTTGGCCCATTATTTTGTTTACACCTTTGTTAATGTCATCAACTTGGGCAGCTTGAATAGGGACCTTGATGTATGGATACTTGTATGATACCCATATCGGGACAACACAATTACAAGTCCAAATCTTTTAATGTCTAGTGTTTGATATCTTATCATTTGATGGGGAGTATTACTTATAACTGAGGTGAGAATCTAATAATGCCACCCCTGACGTCAATGGAAAATATCATCTTTGTTGCACTTGCTTGTGTGGTAAATGGGTAGCAAAATGTTCATAGCAAACTAACAATATGCTAATATTGTTTGATTTAACTTATATATCTTTTGTAAACAAAACTGTTTACAAAGGGGAAGGTGAGGTCGTGGGAGTTAAGTATGACCTCTTTTTATAAAAAAACGAAGTGAAGATGTAATCACTATGGATGACACTTTAAATGGAAAATTAACAAAAAAATAAGTTACCCCCAAGTAAGTAATGGCCATGCCAACGAGAAACTCAAGGCGGAGCACTGATTTTGGAGGGTTCTGCTATTCCTGGGTCAGCATATCCATCGTGAGCTCATGATTATATTTGGTTTCTAGTGCAGGTTCATAGAATACTAGGAATTTGATGGCTCAGACTCGAACGGCAAGTTCGCAAGCTTGGCAAAAGTTTTACAGTCGCAGCTTCCAGTCCAGCACAGGGTGCACATCCACTTGTCAACAAAATTTTTTACGAGCACTTCAAAATCAAATTCATGTTACTTGATTTGGATTTTGCTCTTAATATGTCAATAAATTAAACAACCAATACTAAAAGGTAAGTTCGGCTGTTAAAAATAAGCCAATGTGTAATTAGCAAAGGCAGAATTTCAGCAGAACGTTGCATGCTACAAGAAACATATGATCAACTAGCTTCCACCGGAAGATTTAAACAGACATAAGTTATGGCTATATTCCTGTTCAAAAGAGTGACACAGAAGCACGGGCAACCAAAAAAGATCTTGTTACAATGAAGTGAAGACCTCTTCCGTATTGGATATACAGATGACTGAACTGAAATATCATGATTAGAGTCAGAAAAACGGATAGTCTTCACCCTGAGCGCGATCTCGATTTTCTTTGCCTGCACATAGGATGGAATGAGGTTATATAAGCAGAAACCCAAACACAGAAAGAAAAATGAGGCCATCATACAAATGAGCATACCAAAACGAATCCTTCTTTTCTTTTGCTAATAACTCTTCAAAAGAAATGTCAGCAAAGTCAGTATCAGTGCTTTCCATCATCTCACCAGATTTGGCCTTCAACTCCACAGAAGCGCTAATTTCAAGCATCTTATTAAAGAAAAAGAAGGTTAAAAACATCAGCATAATCTACCACAGTGGATGCGATGAAAGCCATTACAGACTTCATCTGGTTTGGTAGAAGTGAAGTGAAGGGAAGAAAAAGAACATTTAGGAAATTCTTGCTCATTTTATGAAGACAATTAAGAGAAAAATTTAAAAATTTTTGGCATGCAAAGAAAGGTTACTTCCGTGAAAAAATATAAGCATTTGAAATGTAGTTAGGTAAAAAGGGCAGTGGTGGGAGACAACTTCATTAACTATTAGTTGTCTGCACAATCAACTTCTATAAGCAACTCCCAAGGGAACTAGGAAGATTTTACCAGAACTAGGATAAAGCATTATCTAAAAAAATAAAATTAAAACTACCTTCTTGTATGCCGGCGAGAGTTTAAGCTGTTGCTGAAGCCAATTATAAACAAATGCATCCTCTTCTAGTCTCTGTTGTTCTACTTCTAGCTTGTTTATCTGAAACATCAATGCATTGATTCACTTATGGATCATGGATGTGAATACAATACTTGATAATATCATTTTCACTCTAAATCCAAAAGAAAAAAAAAAAAAATCTGTGCCAACCTGCTTCCGAAGGCGGTCAAAGGAAGATCTGTCTGCCTTGAATAGTAGAGCCTTTGTTATGGTGAACTTGCGTTGGATGACATCAGCCCTGTCATAAAAAAAGGTCATTGAGTACCTCGAAAAACCAGAAACTATAGGAAAAAGTATCATGTCAAAGTATGGCAGTGCTTATGAAAGTTCAAGATTTGGGAAATGAAGGTAAAAAGTCCAAAAACCATTCACATCTTTTACCGAAATCATCCACAAGTTGAAAATTACTGAATGGAAAATAAAGACTAGGTTAGAAGAGGTTGCAACATACTAGGGAAATTCCAAGATAGTGATTCCCAAACTACCAACATTTACAGAAGGAAAATGAAAGAAAGCAAACATAAAAGACAAACTCAGTTTCCTCTAAATAATTTCGAACATACTTGTGCTGTAGCTCATTTCTAGCCTCAATCAAGCAATTAGCAAACTCTCCAACCTGAAACATGAGAAATACAATACGGATTATGACAATGAATTAATAATCATTTGACCATTCAATTTAAAAAAGAGAATTTGCCTCACAGTTTCATGCACTTTGAATCAGAAAGACCATGCAATTTAAATCAAATTCTGTGTAAATAAGCTATTTTATATCTACCTGTATAATGAGAAATTCTACCTCTCAAAGATAATTACATTATGACAATACATTTACAATATTTCCAACGTATAACACATCCAAAAGAGGGAAATAGATGCATTTCATTGACATCAAACATCTGCAATGGTATGCTTCTTTTACTCACAACTAGACTTTTTTGGATTTTGTCTTTTTGGGGGGGGGGAGGGGCTCATATTGTGATCCATTCACAGAAAGTCAATGCTGTTAGAGCTAGAGGCGTGATATTCTGAAGTGCGATGTGCGAGACAAGGAAGAATGCCTCAACCTTCATACAAGCTCATTTTTCTTGTACAAAACCATCAGTGCCATATTTTTAAGCTGTAAAGAGATGGGCCAACAATGAAATAAAGCACACACTAAACACCCCTCCCCACCTTATGTGCTGGCCCCACAATCCTGAATCAAATGAGAACATCGCAAATGCAGAAAAATGAGATTTTAATAAATGGTAGTTCCAAACAATTTTTTTTTTATCGGTAAACAAATTTTTATTGATCAAAAGAGAGACAAAAATGCCCAAGTATACGGGACATATACATGAGCAAGTTTATGTCTAGTTTAGAGATACAAGGAAATCATGAAAAGACCTGCCATGAAAATCAATTACAATCGACCAATGGGGTAAAGTATTGAAAAACAAAATTCTAAGCTCTTCCATTGATCTCTCTTGATCTTCAAAGCATCTTTTGTTCCGCTCCCTCCAAATGCACCACCATAGACAAATAGGTAACATCTTCCATATGGATGCAATTTGAGAGTTGCCCCTAATACCTCTCCCAAGAGGCTAAAAAATCACATACCCTTTCTGGCATCACCCAAGCTAACCCCAATCGTGCTAAGACTTCGGTCCACAAGGTCATGGCAATCTCACAATGTAGTAATAGATGGTCAGCGGACTCACCGCTCTTCTTACACATGTAGCACCAATTCATAGCTATAATGCCACGTTTCCTTAGGTTATCTATAGTAAGAATCTTCCCCAAAGAGGCTATCCATACGAAAAAAGCTGCCTTTGTCTTCCAAATGCTCTTCCATGGGAACGGGACTGAGTTGTGCATATTCAAGGAATGATAGAAAGAGCGGGCTGTAAAAACTCCCTTCTTAGAGGGACACCAAACCATTAACCAGAACATCAAGGTATTAACAAACTTTTTTTTTTTTTTTTTGATAGGTAATAAGAGATTTTATTCCAAGTAAATAGGCATAGCCAAGTACACAGGAAGTATACAAGAGAATATTAACAAACTCGAAACCAGGTTGGTGAAGTGTTCGCATCTCTGTTTCAAGAAATGTCCTAGAACCATCAATTCTCATATATTAAGCTGGCAGGGAGTTGCCAGCAGAGTATCGCCAGTACATTCTAACACTTATAATAGTAAGAGCACCAAAGTTGCATAGAATAGAGATGCTAAAATTTGTTTCAAGCAATTCATTTAAGTAAAAAAAATAATTCGATTTTTTTAAAAATATCATGGACCAAAGCTTCTGCATCTAATTACTCTTGTTTTCTGCTGCAGAGGACCTAAAAACTCCTTCTAAAGTCACAACAAGTACACAAGTATGTTACCAGCAGTCAAAGTTACCAGTTCCCTAGGAAGAACCTGAGTTTTCATCAAACTATGAGCGACCCAAACATGAGGCCTGATAAACTGATATCTACCTCAGACGTGAGTCTATCTAATAAATCCTTCAGAAGTTCTCATTGACCCAAGCCTCAATGTGTTAGGCTTGTAAAGCTTTAGAAACACTGCCATTAAATTAAGTCACACAGGCATAAGGCATTTGTCTTAGATTTATTATTTAATCCGTGACTAAAAACCCAAGTTACAAAAGATGGAGATTGGAGAATGTTCCATTAGAGAGACAGAGAGATAGACCACATGAAACATTTTAAAAGCTCAAAAAAGGAGAGAAAAATGAAACATAGAATTGACTATTTTTTCCAGCTGAAAGCTTGCTTTAAGACCTCCTCATTGGCCAAAAAAGGAAAGGGAAAAAAAAAAACCAGATAAACACAACTACATTGGGTGGCATCTGCAACTGCTGACAGCAATGAGACCGATTATCCAATGATACAGAGATATATCCCAGGGCACATTTAAGATCACAGACCCAAATACGTTTGATAAATATGCCACCACCCAAACTAAAAATAAAGGGCTTGATACCATCTCATACAAGACACGTAACTACCATCCCAGTCTCTGCCTGGCCATACACCATTTCAAGCAATAAGTTGAAAGGCCTCTTATTTATTTCTCTCACAGAATGACGCTCTAATTCTTATTCTAGTGGTTGAGATTTTTATCCCATGTATCAAGCTGTTTGCAAGGGCCAATTTAATCCTCTTCCCCAGGGATCTACCGTCCATCCAGAAACGGCTCATGATCTTTTGACCGTGAGAAATATCTCTATTCCAGTTTTAGTAAATCATAGAACAACATGTTAACCCAACAAACTATACGAGAAGTGCTTTTTTTATTACTGTATTTGACATTGGCAGAGAGGCCACACAAAAACCCACACCAAACCATCATTGCACGTACATAACAAACATTCTATACAATTAAAAATAAAAATTCCACAACCACTGCATTAAAAAACGAATGTATTCAAACGAAGATTAAAAATTCGAACTTGTAAGAACATATTGGCTAGAAACTAAAAAACCTGTGCCAGCGTTAGTCCCCTGGTCTCATTGCACTTCACAAGCTCGTCATACTGCTGCTTGATCCTCCTCTGCATACCACTACTTGAAGTTGTAAACGGATACAGGCATACCAAGTCATTCTTGACCTGGTAACCCGAATCAGAATTTTTTCTCTCTTCCCCATCCATTTCAGCTTGCAAATTGGACCTTTTCTTCTTGGCCCTTTTCTTCTTCTTCTTCTTCACCCTCTGATCCTCAACCGACTCAACCCCATTCTCAGCCGAGCCCGACCCGTTTGGATCCGGGTTACCACTCTTTTCTTCGCCAAACAAACACTCCCATTTCGGGGAATCAGATGGCAAGATCTCCAAAAGCAGCGAATGGGTCATATGGGTCGGGTCATTTTCACGGGTTTCATGGGTGTTACCCACAGTTTCAACCGAAGAACGCTCCAATCTCAACGGGTCGTTCTGAATTGGCTTCTGAATATGTTCCTCTTCTAGCTTCTGCTCGGTTTTCTTCAATCTTTTATACACAGAGAAAGAGAAAATGAATAGAAAGAAGGTGAAGAAAAAGACCAAGAAGCAAAAGTAGAACATGGATTCGTGTGTTTGCGAGTAATTGTCCATTGCAAATAAAAGAACAGGCTCAACATTTAACAGAAACGAATATATAGAAGCCATTGAAGCGCGTCATTGAGAGAGAGAGAGAGAGAGGAGAGGAATCTGTGTGTGGTGTTGGATATGTTTCGAACTTTTAAGATATTATGCGCGTGAGGGAGGTTTCAAACGGAGACTGGAAAATATGTTCCCAAGTACTCTGAAACGAAGGTTCTGCGTTGGATACCGATACTTCTATCCCATGATGTTTATCTCAAGTGAAAGGGATTGTGCTAGTGGTGGCGGTGCGATATTGGCACTTTTTTTTTTTCCATTGACAGCCCTACTGATTTACAGCTGTTGTTTTGTGCGAAATATGCATGCATGCTTGTCAATCTCAATCATCTGTGTTTTTTCTTCATATTAAAAAAAAAAAACAAAAATGTTCCTTATTATTTAGGTCTTGTTTGGGTATCAAGAGTACTTCAAAGTACTTTCAAACACTCTCACTACTATTCTTTATTTTATTATTACTTTTTACTTACTTTTTTTACTATTCATTACTTTTCACCTACTTTTTACTACTATTTAATATTCTATTATTACTTTTTCATTACTATTCACAAACATTCTCAAACACTTTCACTATCCAAACTAAGCCTTAATTAATAATAAAAATTGGGTTCTTGTGCTGCTCTGTCTATGTTTTTTTTTAGATAGATTAATTAATTATATGATATTTCCCATCAAATATATGATGTTGGTTCCATATAAAACAACCTATTGGGACTCAAAAAAACAACCTATTGGTGGTTGGGGGGAATTTCTATTTTTTTATGACACACTTTTGACATTGGGATCAATGTCACATATGGACCAATCAGTAGTAGTTGATACTAGGCACCGAAGTACAACATCAACATCTAATTAAAAAATAAAAAATAAAAAACTAGAATTTTAAAGATTATTAAAACCCCAAGAATAAAAACAACAAAAAGTCAGAACAAAGAGAAATATTATAGAATCAAAAAGAGAAAATACTTAAAACTTAAAAACGCTTGAAAATTAAAAAAAAAAAAAAGAAGAAAATTTGAAAGGAAAGAACAGGCTAATGAAATTAAACTTTATTGGTGCTAAAAAGGTATGGATAGTGGGATAAAATGAGATGGTTTTATATTAAAGTTCAAAATATTATTATTATAATAATATTATTTTTTAATATTATTATTATTTTAAAATTTTAAAAAATTAAATTATTTATTATATTTTATATAAAAATTAAAAAAATTTATAATAATAAAATGAGGTGAACCGTAAAACATTTTCTGAATCCTAACTAAGGATATGTTTTTAAAGACTTCAGTAGTTTGATTTCATTCCAATATTAAATGCAATGACTTTTTGGTTAATAAATGTTCTTCTTATAGAAGGTACGTATGAGCAAGTATGTGTACGGACAGTCAAATGTGATTTTCCTACGACACAGACAGGCTAGCTAGGTCTAATTGCAGTGAGAAAGGAAGAAGCAATTTCTTAGTAAGAGGTCTCGGCGGAATTTATGCGGCTCCATCGTGGGTTATTACTCTTGATCTTATAAAACCAGGAAGTCTTATTTTTCCTCACTGGTTCCATCACCATTCACCAGTTTGATTCTTTCCAGTATTCTACACTCTCATTGGCTGATTGCATGCATTTTCCACCCATGTTAGACCTTTCATGGATATCTTCGATAAGGGAGATACCTCAATAATGAAGTTCCTGACTTTCAAAGTGAAAAAAGGCTTAGAGATTTCATTGTACTTTGGAATTCCAAGAAAATGAAATGGGGACTATCTACATTGAAGCAGGATGCAGTTTACTACATATGGGTGCAAGTTTATTACCCATACTCCAAATCAAAGGCCCCAATCATCATCAATTTTCTCAAACTTGTAGCTAAATTCAATCGAGGATCTTACAGTTCAGTTATTTTTATGAATTCAATGGATCCTGGAACGAGAACATGTTCACAAATAAATGTGAGAGATATAGTTCAAGGTTCTACTGTAAAATTTTTTTTAAAAAAAGAAAAATGATAGGGAGCGCGTTTTGGACTCCCGTTTATTTTATCCGAATTTTTTTTAATTTTTTCTTTTGACTTAGTAATTAAGAAAATATTATTTAAATATTGTGAATTTTTTTTTTCTTTTTTTTTTAAATATTTGAGTGTTAAAAAAAATGATGTGAAAAAAAAAATATTATTTTTTTAACACTTCTAAATATTTTTTTAAAAAAATATATTCACAATATTATTAAAAAATATTTTCTTAATTACTAAGTCAAAAATAAAATAAAATAAACAATCGGGAAAAAAAATAGGAGCCCAAAATGAACTCCTTAGCATTTTCCTAAAAAAAAAAAAAAAACACAGAATCCGTTAAGCTTCATAACATTATTAATAATTATTATTGTTTTCGAAACCTTTCTTGCTGAAAAACCAATGAAACAATTGCTTCCAAGAAAGATATAAGGAAATTCAAATACATCATTACTGAAATTCAAATACATCATTACTGGAACCAGAGGCTTCCAGATTCTGAAACTAAAAATTTGCACATGGACTCTGATCAGTATCATCTCAATGTGCCTCGACCGACTCTTTCTCCCCTACCGCATATAACTTGCAAACCACCAATCAAAACAATGGCTAGTATATACATATAGCTTATCCATAATCATTTTAACAATCTGTATAGGCTTTCAACCAGATGGCGTGTTGTATAATTGTACAACTTCACCTTGGAAAAGCCAAAATGAATGGTCATGATGATCTGGACGTGTAGTTGATTTACCCAAAAATAGATGAACTGGACACGACGTATTAAATTAGGGACTCTTATCTTATTAAATTCAGCTGCAAACAGCCTCCACAGAGAGCTTTTTCATGACATTTGGGCATGGATCTCCTCCAAAAATTTCCGGTGCTACAGTTACTGAGCAGGAGTTCTGCCCTACACAACTCTGCATGCAGTAGTCATTGTTTAATATTTATCCACCGATGATGGGAAAAAGGACAGAAGTAAAAAGAACCAGATATGAAAGCATAAAAAAGGAGCACAGGGAAAATGTCCGGTTGGCTAGCAGATTTTAGCCTAGCATTATAACTAGGCCCAGTAGGAGCATTTTCCAAGACCAGAAGTAGAAGTATGCATCTATTTTTGTTTGGATCGGTAAATAAAATTGTATTGATCAAAAGAGTAGGCAGGAGCCCAAGTATACGAGACATATACAAGAGCAACGCCTAAGTATGCATCTATTACAGCATGCTCTTGCAAATATGAGGCTTTTGATGAACAGAGCAGACCATTTCTCAAATCAACAATACCCAACATCAAAGTTTGAGGCTAAGCCTCGTTTATTTCACAGATAAGATGAGTTGAGATTAAAATTAAAAGTTGAATTGTTTATTTTATTTTATGTGGAAATTTATTTAGAAAAGTTATAATGATTAGGTAGCTTGAGAAAGCTTGAGAGAAGTTGTAAATAATGGAAGATGCTAGTAATACCCTTTGAAAAGCGTCGTATGATTTGTGGGCATGACAGCTTCCTTCCCGGAAGCTTCCGCAAACCCCTTCCGGTGTCCCAAAGCTAGCAAACTTTATTGATGATATTTTCTGCCCAGGGCCACACCATAAATGAGCTTTAGGTCTCAGTGGTTTGTTGACTTTACCCGATGCTTGCATCTGCCAATTCATGAGGGTTGGCTGCCACTCGTAGATATTAGCACATACACTATCTATTTCCCTTCTAACCAGAAAGATCCCATTTGGGTCTCCACCCCATTCTTCAAAAACAACCAGCAGATTCCCGGTTGGGTTTAGCCATGAATGAGGAACATGATACCTGAAATTGTTAGCCAGTTTTCAGTTTGTCGAAAATTCCTTACCATGCTCAAAGTTCTAAATGAATAGAGGTTTTTTTTTTTTCTCTCTCTTACCATCTTTGAGAAGCCTCCCCACAATTGCTTAAGCACTTCTTCTCATTATATGTTCCAGCATAATTACATTCACTACAGGTACCAGATGCTTTATATGCAGGCCAGTAGCGGCCAAGACTCTGTCCATTTATCCACACTTGACCTTTTCCCATGCTGCCCATGTCCAAGGCTAATGGAGTATTTCCAGCAGGTGCATTGAACATAGTCTGAAATATTACAGGACATCAAGTCTAATCTTAACAGATAAGTGCTGCTTAAAAGGATGTGCTTTGATTCACGTTCTCATTATATGAAATCATGTTCAATATAGACTTGATAATAGATTTCTACCGTCATTTATTTTTCCAATACAATATTAGAAATCTGTACACCCCTGGCTTCAATGCAAACAGATCTTATGTTTCTGTTTTAAGAACTAAAACCAAAATGCTCGGACAAAAAAAAACCACTTTGACACTCGCATATCTTTCTTTTGCAACCTCACAGGAATAACAAGAAGTGTTGGGTTTAAGATACTCACTTTGTACCACATTAGAGGCTGCCTTCGGGCCACAAAAGACCCCTCAACCCACTCGACTGAAGAACTCCCGCTGAGTGAATGAAGACTCAACGCTTCTCCTTCAAGACCAATCTGATGGGGGAAAATGCAATTCAAATGAGTCTGTAAAATTTCAGATAAAGAAGGGGGTATATATGTTTAAAACCAAACCTTGTAAGACCACTTCTGCCACGACAAGTCTCTTCTCCCCTCATTGAGTCCATTCAATGTAATTGGGCCAAGAACACCAGCATTCCAAGTCTCAAAATGTGGACCAACATTCTGAGCTTACATCAGACAGCAGAAAGAATAATACAGTCAAATTTAAAATGCCATGGAAATCCTAAAAGAAAACTAGATGAATGAATGCCCGTGTGTGTGTGTGTGTGTGTGTGTGTGTGAGAGAGAGAGAGAGAGAGAGAGAACAGACCGGGAGACCAACAGCAACACTTAGAAGTGAGATTTTGTTAATACCAGCTCTCAGCATCACATTCTCACTAAATGTTAGTTTTGGAAATTCTAAACTTCCATAGGCAGTTCCTGATAAATAAATACAGAAACATGTCAAGAGCTACCCATTGAGGTCATAAGATAAAATGTCGAATCATTCCAGTGGCCGCAGGAAGTTAATACCCATAGAAATTGGTTAAAGAAAACCCTGAAACTGGCAACATGCTGCCTACCTGATAGTCTACCATTGATGAAAACATGCAAGGCATGGCCAGCAGACAAAACCGTAAGAACAGGATACTTTCCACTCTTAAGGAATTCTTCATTGGCCTCGATCTTAACACTGGGGATTATGGTATGTGAAATTTAGAAAATATTTTATGAAAGAAACGCAAGACTGAAAAAATGAGACCATGCATAGTTTTAGGTCACTCACTCTGTTGAGTACCACAAATAGTCAGAAGCATCTCTTGTTGTATTTATCTGCTCCAACAACCCAACTGATGTGAATTTAGCATCATCATAAGAGGCTGTCTCTTCATCGTATGCCTGCCAAGAGAATCCTCCATGAACAGGAACACGAGCCATCTTCATCTGTGCACTTTGGGCACCGACCTGTAAATGAATTTTAGCACATCTTGTCAAATTTTTGTTCCCTGGGAAACTTTAAAGGGACAAATCCTCTTGTTTCTTTAAAAATGTGAGGAAGAATATTTTACAGAATTCAAATACCACAATACATTTAGATTCTAAACATGATTAGCATGTGAAAATGTCTCCATGTCACAATATTTCTATAGAAAAGATTCATAGAAATTATAACATGCATGATAGAACTGAAGTATGTATAAATCGCAAAAATTATCTCAATGTAACCTTCCTACAGTTGGGTAAAAATTAATCCTGACAATCATGCCTAATGAAGTTCAGCTGAGAGAGAAAGCGGGAGAGAGAGATTCAATTTATCATAAAGTCCTTTTCTCACCCTAGCAGTGTTGTATACAGTGTTCTTGCAGTCTGGAAGAATGCTGATGGACCAAGGAGGCAGGTTGTAATGCAAATCCCCAAAAGCCACTTTTGCAAAAGATCTTGGATTGTAATTTGCAAGAAATGCAGCGCAAGTTCCAGACTTTGATCTGAATACATGAGCCTATAAGAAGAAAAAAAAAATTAGGAGTAAGCTCTAGGTACACGGTACTCTAAAGTCGGATTGATGATTCTTAGAGAACTGAAGTTAGCTTAACCTCTTGATAATTTCCAAGTGGTGTCACTGAGGGATCTCCAGATACTAAAGCTGGTTCACACAGCTTTATGGCTCTATGTAAATCTTTCAAATGGCCCCATTTAGGCTGTCTCAAAAGTCCTGCATAGAGAGAGAGAAATATAAGTAGATATCCCAAAAAGATAATGACAACAAATTTTGAGCAGTTGACAGGGGAAGGACCCACCAGCTGAAGGGGTATGGATCTATCCAAAAGTTTGTAGCCATATCATGGTAATGTCTTCAACTATCACAATCTTCCTAAAATGATAAATGATTCCATGGCCAAAGGCCTATGAAAAAAAAAAACTATATCTAGGTCATTTGCAGTCATCTTTGTCAACCTTTGGCTTATTATAAAGGAAAATGCTACTTAGCCCCCTCAATGTTACTGCTCAAAGTTACTGCTTGAATATTTTAATTTTTATTTATTACTTTTCTTTTTTTACTTAGTGATTAAGGAAATGATTATTAGTGAAGTTGAATATTTTTTAAATTTTTTTCTTAATGGTTAAGGATGTTAAAAAAATATTTACAAAAAAATGATAAAAAAACAAACTACACATTTGTGCTAGCGGTACGCCCAGCGGTAAGTGCTGGGCGGCCCGCTAGCAGCACCCTATTATATATTCATACTTTTTATCTTAACTATAAAAAAAGGGCATTCATTTTGCTTACAAGAGATATTGTTTCACCTATTAAATTGCTATTCAGATCATTACTATATTGTCAGCACAAAATATGGTAAAGTGAAAGCAGCCAGCCATTTCACCATGATTTGGCAGATGGCACTTGGTGTCAGTTTGAAAACTGATCAAATATTAAATAAAAAAACAAATTGGACGGTAAAAATATATCCGCATAATATGAATGGAAACAATTAAGAAACTTGTAAGTTCTAATGGTTCTATACTCAAATTACACAAATGGAATAGTTTTGTTAACGACTTCTGTGGTTCAAATTCCATTGCCCATTACCATATTCGTCAAGAGGAGCATCATAATCATAACTAGTAGTGATGAAAGGACCACCAGCAGTTCGACCGAAATTTGTTCCCCCGTGATACTGGAATAATGAAAACAACAAAAATAAAGATCAGTTCGGTGAGTTGAATTATTCAGGCAATTGGATCCACTCCGTACAAACAATGAAGTTACCATATAATAATTAATAAATGATCCCCCCTTCTGTATAAACCTTGCAACTGAAAATGCCAAGTCTTCAGCTGGTCGATAAGGAACTGGACCTCCAAACTCAGTAAACCTGTACACATGACAGAAAATGAAAGGATAAGCATCCAGAAAATATTCTATGGTATTTTATAACCTTTAGTTCTTGGTCAGCACCAGAAGGATAAGAAATTGATCTATTCAACAGAGAAAAAATATGGTGCTCAATTCAAGATAGAAGAAGCATGCAGAGTTACCAGCCAGTCCAGGCTTCTGTCCACATTTTGGGTTTATAAGCTTTGTTAGGAGAGAAGTAGTCGCAATAGAAACCATTGCAAGTGTTTATCTGTTTGGATAGATAAAACAAATTAGAAATATAGGAAAGACAAAAAATGAGTGTGGAACACAAAGCAGTTATACAACTATGGTTCCAACAGCCAAATATTCATGATTTGCACAAAGTGCATTATTGATGCAATATGGCTTTTAACTTTTCCAAGCAACAAAAGGGTACAAGATTCTTCGAATGATCCGCTAGCTATGAAAGTTGAGATGTGTGTGTGTGAATTACCAATTAGAAAACATGGTCATCAACTGGCCATTAAAAAATTCAATTGTCAAAGGAAATAAATAATGACAACAGTAACAGAGAAAAAAAAAATAGCGAAGTTCAGCCATGTGCATTGAGGAATAATAATTCATTTCATCCATGAGCAACATGGGGACAGCACACTGTTAAGTAGCAACCCCCACCAATGATGAGGGAACATAACATGCAAACCATCAAGAGTGAATTTAGTGAACGTGCTAAGAAAAAGGTAGAAAGAGAGCTTGGCTGCGCTTACAATAGGATCAGGGGCATCATCTTGCTTGCACATGACCCATGGGACACCGGTGTCAAGCCCCACAGCCATTCGGGCTGCCCATTTGGTGTAAGCTTGACCAGGTGCGCCAATTTCGTACTCCATAGGTCCATATTCATTTTCAATCTGTAACAAACATTTGCAGAGAAAGATATTTCTCCTAGTTTAATACTTCATAATAGGAGAAAATAAAAGTTAGAAAGTCTGACTTGGATTCAATTAGGAAAAAGCGTTGCATTCGTTGGGTCAAAGGAAATAATAGAATGTGGAGCCGGGGAGCTATGCCAACCTGGGATAGAATAATTGGACCACCTTGAGACTCATACAGCCTTTCAGCTTTCATCATATTGACAATCTTCTCTGTGAATTTATGCATTTGAACCTTCATTAAAGCAGATAAAAAATCAGGTTCAGTAAAGAAAATATCACGATTCACAACAATGCAAACAGAAATAAATGAGATCCATGAAGGAATTTCAGATGGAGTATTCAGAAGTTTCTCACCTTGAAAGGCGCATTATCTGTTCTGAAATTGATACCTGGAATGTACTTCAGCCAAACGGGGAATCCCCTGAAAAAATAACAAAACCAATAAAAATTCTGCTTAATTTTCAGTATTTAGAGTAAATCGAAATAATTTAGTATTACCCAAAGTTCCACTCAGCACAAACATAAGGACCGATCCTTAGATGAACATAAAGGCCGGCTTGCTTCACCAACTTGATAAACTTAACCAGATCATAGTTCCCCTCAAAGTAATACTACAACAAATAAGAACTGTCAGTAAAATAATTAAAACATACAAATGCACATAGAACTGAAAGCGCAGAAAAGAGAAGAAAGCCACTACTATCCAGTACTTGGCCGGGTGAAGGCTCATGCCCATTCCAGAAAACGTAAGTCTGTATCACATCCAACCCCCCTTCCTTTGCCTTCTGAATAAGATCTGGCCACATCTGTAAGAATCCAAAAAGGAATCAAACTTAAAAATACAAGCTAAACCCGGAAAAGCCTTTGAAAGAAAATAAAACGAAAAATCTAAAAAATAAAAGTTGCAAATTTTAGAGGTACCCAGTTGAAGAAAACCAAAAAAAGAAAAGAAAATGAGAGAAAAAAATGAAAATCAAAGAAACCCGGTAAGTGTGAAGTAGTACCTCGGGGGAGCTTCTTGGGTAGTGGATGGATCCGGAAATGAGAATCCTTCTCTGCCCATTAATGGTGATAGCCTTAGAGTCATACGACACAAAGGCTTTACCAGAACCAACCCATAAACCAAACAAAAACACCATTATAACATCCCACATTACAAGCTTCGAGTACATGGTGACTACGAAAAAGCAATGACTCTTCTTTGTTATTCTTTGTTTCTCTCCGCACCTTATTCTAAGCTTTTTTTCAATAAAGATGGAGAGAGAAGCAAGACAAGGGAACAAAACCAGCTGGTTTATGTCTTCCTCAGCTCCTATCTGCGGATTTATTTTCCTTCCTACGAAAAAACAGAGAAGAGAGAGAGAGAGAGAGAGCGAAATTTTCACACTGATACTCCTACTGACCTTCACACTCTGGATTTAGCATTGCTATCAATTGGTTTACAACTTAGCAAAAATGATGGTGCTTTCTGGCCGCTTTTAAACATTGAAGAGAATAGGCAGCCTGAAAGGAAAGTGGGACCCACTTTTGAAGGTGCTTGGAAGGAGTTTTTCGGCCTTTCTCACTTTTCCTTTTGTTTTTTTGCCTTTTTTTTTTCGTTTTTTTATATTTTTGGACTTACTCCAATGACGCTGATCCATATCCAATGAACTTAATTTTTTCTTTTTTTCTCATAATTAAATTAAAAAATATATTCTTTCTATAATATGAGCAAAACCTACTCAAGTTCAAAGTTCTGTTTGGCTGTTTTTAAAAAGTAAACAAAATAAACAAAGGTATTCTTGAGAAATCAAAACACAAAGATTCCCTCGACCCAATCCCAAAATACTGTGTCCAACTTCACCGGCCGGAATATAAAAATTGAGGTGCCGCCGTTCAGGCGCTTAATTATTATAAAGAAACATCAATTCTCGGTAACTACGCTTCAATGCGGTTGTTTCGAAGCTACGCTACGCTTTGAAAAAGGAATCCAACATGGAAAATGATCAACACATAATATTTTTTACAACACTTTACACAATTATATTTTAAATGAAGGGTATTTTTATAAAACATCTTATAAAAGTAATATCATTTTATAAAAATGCCCTCATTTTATAATATTGTTGTAAATTATATTGTGTAATGTGTTGTGTGTGTATCACTACTCATCCAACATTATCCATTTCGCACGGACTGGCTTAACTTTGGACATTGCTTCAAGTTGTACGGAATTATTGTCTTTTTTTTTTTCTTTTTTTTTTTTAATAAATTTTTGGATAACGTTACATGTAATGATAGAGTATGCAAGTCAATCCCTTTTAGAAATAGTAAGGACATTATTAAAAAATTAATTTTGTTTTATATTTTAATTCTGTTACATACAGTCACTTTTGTGTATTCTAACACTCCATTTATATGATTGGTCAAAAACATTTAATTATATTAAGGATTAGTTTGGATAGTGAGATAAGATGAGATAGTTTTAGATCAGTTGAATAAATATTGTTTGAATATTATTTTTTAATATTATTATTGTTTTGAAATTGAAAAAAGTTGAATTATTTATTATGTTTTGTATAAAAATTTAAAAAAATTGTAATAATAAGATAATATGAGATGGGTTGAGAGTGTGTCTCACTCCAAACGAGGCCTAAAAAAAATGATACAACCAATCACATTAATAGATAACGCAAGAATTACCTAAAAGTGACTACACATAGAGATTTTACCCTTATTTACTTATTTTTTTCAAAGAGATTGTGCCGTATTTACGTACTCCACGACTGCAAATATCATTTCTTATATCATAACTAATGTGTAACAATGAATATTAAGTACATGCTCTAAATAGATAAGTTTCACGCAAGTCTTTTTTTAAAAAGTGAGTCCTATTAAAAAAAATGGGAAAGCTCTACTCCCACCGCTGGAAACTTTCGCTAGTTGATTTTATTTTATTTTTTTACATATATTTTTTAACATTTTTAAATATATATTTTTTAAAAATTTATAATATTATTAAAAAATACATACCTAATCATTAAGTAAAACAAACAAAAAAACCTTGCGGTAGCCCTCAGCGATTGTTACCAATGGGATGACCTGCATTTTTCAAATCTTTTTATATTTTTTCAAAGTGAAATCTATTTTTTTACAAAGATTTGGGTGAGATTTATCTATTTAAGACTTATATAAATTATTTTTCATGTGAATTAAGTTTTTTTTTTTTAATCTTTTTAAATTATTAATTTGTACACAATAATTAATCGCTAAGGGAGAGTTGGCATCAGATAAGGTGCTTCCTTCATCAATAATGGTCCGTAGCCAATAAATAATTGATTATGACGAATATCAAACTTTCCAGCCACGAGGGTTTTCCTTGTGTTTTTGGGCAATGGAGTACCACTGTATAATTTAATGCTTATCCAATACAAATTCAATTTTTAACATATTTATATCATATTTATTTTATTGCATATTTCAACATCGCATCGATTTTAACACATATTACACGTTGTTGTGTATTTGTTGTTATGATCCGAGTAGTGTGAGTGATGTGGATAATCCAATATTGAATTTTATTTTTTTAACAAAAATAATATATCGAATAACTATTATGAAATAATTTACAAGATTTGACCAATCTTCTTGATCATGGGATATTGTTAATAAATTATAAAAATGCAATTAAGTATTTATTGTAATTATTTCCAATATAGAATATTGACTTGATTATCTACCAATTTGTGATTTGCAAGGCATAGGTACAATAGTAAATACTGTTAATTAAGTAAATAATAAAATTAGGATACCGTCCTTATTAAATGAAAAAATATATATATATATCCATCCATTTAGTTAATAGTTAGCTAATTTTTAATCGGGAAGCTTATACAGTTAATTTATGCTATTAGTAAGAGTGAGGTCTATGAGTAGGGTTGATCATTAACCAATTATCTTCTGACCTTGATTTGATTCTCGATTCTCTTGATCTATTTGTCCAAATATTCGAAAAACGAGAGTCTTAGTACTGCATGTACTTACAGTCGTAAACTCTCAACTTAATTTGAGTCCTCTTTGTAAGTCTTTGGAGGTTGACAAATTCGACGACGGTCTTCTTATCTTGCATGACTAGGAGTCTTATTTTAGTCCAATAGCTTCACTAATTAATTTGAAGAGACGAGCTATATATATATATATATAATCTAATATCAGAACCATTAGGCAAATATTCAAATTTGTTGATCAACTAACATATAACTAATTTCCTGCCGAACTTGGACTAAAACCTACGTACGTACGCTAGCTCGCTTTGACCTTTGAAGTCAAGTAGGTAACCGCAAAAGAAAAATCTCAAGCTTAATTATAAAGGAAAATAATTTACCCACAATATATTCTATAACATATTATATAATAATATGTTAAAGTGAGGGATATTTTGATAAAATATTGTATAAAAGTAATAATATTTTATCAAAATATCTTCATTTTAACAAATTATTATAAAATGTGTTATAGAATATGTTGTAAGTGTATCGTTACTCAATTATAAATGTGTTGGATGGAATTACTCACACTACTACTTGCCGTTTCTCTACTTAAAACTCAAGACCAAGAGTCAAATAAAATAACGATCACGAGGGAGTCAACCGAGTTAGATGGCTCATCATAAAAACGGCACTCGAAAGTAACCACTAACATTTAAGAATGCCACTTTTCGATTAGTTTGCTTCTTCTTAATTCTTCTTTCCTATAAATATTATAGAAAAAGAGGATAGTGTTATTGTGTGGCCTAGCTTTGACAGTTGAGCGTATCTCACTAGTATAATTTTTTTTTAACTTATTTAAATATTTTAAAAAATAAAAAGATACACTAATAGTTATTTTTTTAATCAGTAAATAAAAGAAAACAATATTAAAAAATATTAAAGTGACTTTAATTTTCAGGCAAATTTAGCAGATTCTTTAATTTCTTGTGGGTTTGCTCCTAACTCAATTTTAAATGCAAGATTAACGAATCAAAAGCAAATACTCTCGAGGGCGTCAATGTGAAACACGTTAGCTAGAGACCATGTATCTAATATTTGATAAGATGGGATGAGTTGATATAAAAGTTAAAAGTAAAATAAAATATTATTATAAAATATTTTTTTAATATTATTTTTATTTTAAGATTTGAAAATGTTGGATTGTTTATTTTATTTTGTGTGATAATTTAAAAAAATTATAATAATTAGATAAGATGAGTTTAAAGAAGTTGTAAAAACAAACGAGGTCTTAACCTACCGTTCAAATGATCGTGATTGTTAGACTATATATTCATGATCTATATCCAATATCTCTCAAACACTGATGATGATCATGATCTACAAGATAAATAAATATCTATGCATGTTCCAGCTTGCAGTCATCTTTAATTCATTTAGCCCTAAGGAAAGTAGATCAGGAACCTTTTGCTTTCAGAAACGAAAACTGAATACATAGCTAGCTTTGCTTGGAGGGAGGATAAAGAGAAGAAAAAATAATTAAATACAAGATTATTTGAATGCTTTATAAATAGAATATATATATCTCACTATATATTTATGTTAATTAGATCGAGCACCATCATAATTAATCAAATTAGGAAATAAAATGCAGCTTGCTTGCACGCACTCGATCGGCCGCCACCCCCCACTATTTAGCATGCCATATGATTACTAGCTAGCTAGCCATGCCAACACCCCCACGTCCCTACATTTTGATCAAGTTTGTCTGCAACCCAAATCATGAATATTTCAATTTATAAACAGTACTGCATGCATACACATCATATAATTATAATATATGTATTAATATATTTGATCAAGGCTCTTCTAATCAAATGGACAATAATGTCCTCCAAAACTATATTTTATGCTGCATACAACAAAGGGTATCCTTGGTTAATTTCTCACTTATATCCACAATTGGATGGACGTCATGATCATGACCTGTTTGCTTCCATAGAAAACGTCCGTGCATCAACCATCGTGTATATATACATATTATATATATGGTATTGTATGTTGTTCATGATTACTGATCGGAATCGTGCGTCAAACATGGTAGCTAGCTGTTGAGGAGAGAATCAGAGCATCATGGAAAAGTAATAGGTAATAGGAAACTAAAGAAGAACGCGGTTTGATAGATCTTGAGGAATAAAATATGGAGATTTTAGCTGGGAACTTGTCTACATGCAATTATTGATATCCGAACGATGCCGAACTTTCCACAACCGGATCGATCATGAATATACAGGACATGGCTCAGATGTTGCAGAGACTTTTATATATTTTTCTACAAGTTATTAATTATGAAATTAATTAGGTTATTAGTTAATTAGGTTACACGTAGCTAACAAAATAATGGATCATAATTCTCTATAATTGTATTGTCCGAATCAATCCACGAGGCATGATATAGTTGGGAGCTAGCTAGGGATAAGAAAAGGGCAAACAATTTGTATTTCGAAGCAATGAGATCAAAAGCTAATTATAAAGTCATTAAAGTGGAAAAGTGTACGTACATATATCTTCCAAGTGAGAGTGCTGTAATTAATTGTGACATCCATCATGGCATTGCCTCAAGTCCCCAACCGTGTCATTACCAACCGTTTGTGGTCCGCACCACAATAATTGATAAAGCTAATTAGGATCGATCGATGCATAGATTAAGGTTGTGTTTGATCTTCACTTTTAATGTTAAGAATGGTAGAAAAAAAAATTACCGCGCCGATACATAACAATTTTGAGATATGATATTTATGATTACGTAAGTGTTGTGCAATCATTTAAAAAAAAATGAATAAATATGAGAGTCACATTTAAAAAAAATTAATAAAATGAACTCATTTTTTTTTTCCAAAGGAGTTGTGTAGCACTTGCGAACTCTACGACTATATGTAGTATTATTAAAAAATGTTATCTCCCAAAGATGATCGTGATGAGCAATAGGTAATAATACACCTACAACTCTTTTACAACCATTTGACTACCCATTCCAAATTAACTAACATAATTGTGCCATTTCATTAAAAGATATTTTTTATTTTACATATTTAAGTAGAGTTGTAAAATAATAATAAATTAGATGTAGGTTTATCCGTTTTTCGTTAAGAATATTGGTGAAGATTACAATGGGCACGAGCAATATGAGCATGACAATCAACATTGGTAAGTACCCCATCATGTATGTATAATTCACGAGTGACATGCATTACAAGAATATAAGGACACGAACGGTTCACGTTTTGTTATTTTCTGTTAGTTTCAAATAAATTAAAAATTATACGGTAAAGAAGGGAATTCAACTGCAGCGCTTTGACTTTTGAGGCTGTGTATGCATGGTACAGTACTACAGTCTGGGTTGCTTTGTACCGGGTTTAACTATATTGCGCCACCACTCATCAGTCCAAATTAAATCCAAATTATTTCTGCTTCGGAATTCAATATACACACACATTGAATAAATATTTTACAATATTTCCTATGGATGTTGGCAGGCTGCAAGAATAATTTAGGACATATCTGAGTTTTGTTATTCATCATTTCTACACACTACACATCACCTATATTTTTTTATTTATTAATTTTTAAATTTTTTAAATTTTATTCATCTTAAATTAATTAAAATTTTCTACTAATCATCCTTACGCCATATATTTAGTAAAAAAAAAAAAATTATGTATGATCATATGTAGTGTGAGGTTGATTAGTAAAATTTTTCTAGATTTACGGTCATGATCACCCATTGTCTAAAAAGTGCATGTTTAGACCAAAAAATGATGAATAATTATATTTAAATGTGATTACACCACACATAAATCACATGGTATAATTTAATTTGTAAAATTTTAAATCAAATTATATCAGCGGATGGAGTGTGATGTAAATACATTTAAATGATATTTCTAAAAAATTAGAAGTAATCGTGACTATTGTTTATACCAACACAACATTTATCAAACTCGAGCTTGGATGACGCGTTGTTGATTACAAATGGGTGGTGGTTGCATGTCATTTATGCTTTAAAAAAAAAAAAAAAAAAAAAAACCCCACAAGGAGAGGCCTTTTTGTTTTTTTAGTCCAAACATTACTTTGCGAGTAAGAAATGATAAATGCTTGATCATACTCCTATATACGAAGTTATGATCTTTTGTGAGCAAAGTCTTCTGTCTCAGTAGCTAAAGGTCTCACTTTCAGATTGAGGTGGTCCTTTTTCTGCGTACATGGCAAGGAGACAGCCTTTGAGCACATTATATATATATATATATATATAATATAATCCCAATAGAAAATGCCTAAATGGAGATTCTTATAGCTTAAACCTACTTTTTAATGCCTTCTTTTGATCAAAAATAAAAAATATAGAGGTTTCTTTATTTTATTTTTATTTTTAAGAATATTTCATTAATTGTTTGTCTATTGGCCGGTAGTAGGAGTATGACTATATAGCTATTCACTCTACATGTTATATGTGATAATCTTATTTCTTATTTTTTATAGAATGTAAAATGTGGGATAATAAATAATGATTGATGAACTAATCAATTCGTTTCACTATACATGAAATCTCGTCCTATATATGAAATTAAGGTTACTGAACTATGCAAATGTCTTGCTAATTTTTGAGTCCCAAAAGCAACCCATCAAAAATAATTGTAACCCGTGAATATCAAACAATTGTTTGCAGATTCATGTTTGTAAAATCAATAAAATTATGAAATCATGCCTTAAATGGGTTAGCTTAGGGAGTGTCACTCGAACAACAATTTTTTAGCACTAAATTTGGTTTAATAATGATGAATGATGATGATGGAGAACCAGCCAGCCGCCCCCAGCATCATTTGAACTGTGAGCCTCTGATCTTAAATGTGGATACAATTTCTCTTGGATGTGACAGGATCAAGCTGTTTTCCAACTAGCTAGCATTAGTTGTCTTTATTGTTGTGTAATTGACAAACAAAGCTACAATCATGTCCAAAATTTTGCAAGCCCACTTGAATCGAAACAAATTTTCCTTTTTTTATTTTTTTTCCCCTCCTCTCTCTGATCTTTTTTCTTTTCTCCTTTTGCGCATTTACGCAAGCATGCTTCAGCATGACCCAAAATTATCATAATAAACCTCAATGTTTTTTCTTAAATCTATGATTATATTGAGATATAAGTTAATGAGCATTGCTATGCATCAACCTACACACCACACACCAAACTGTTTTTTTTTTTTTTTT
>QEOT01000874.1:0-16231 GCA_003123785.1 Pterocarya stenoptera | reverse complement strand
ATACCTACAACCCGGGAAGAGGAAAATCACAACGATATCATGAAATTAACGCTTTAAGAAATTGATCCGTAGAATACCAACTAGGGATTCACTGATTGACGCGATCACTGATTGACGGGATCCTAAATTGGGTGCAAAGGTCAATGCCGATTGCCATGCACAGACTATCTGCCATTATTTCTGAATCTCTGATAGTTTGTTGGTGTATTCAGTGCATGAGTCTGGACTCTTCTGCCGTCTAAGTAGCCGCTCAATTTGCCTGCTAAGTTAAATATGTGTTTTTATTTTTTCAAAATTTTTAAAATATATATACCAATACATTAAAAATTATTTTCTTAAACATCAAATAAAAGAACAAATTTAAAAATTATATACACAAACGGTCAAAATGATAAGTGGACAAAGTAAGAAGGCAAATTAACATTTTCCTTAAATGTATTTCGTTGGCCCTAAAATGTTGAAAAAAAAAAGATAGACAAAAGAAATGGATGCTTTAGGGGAAGGAGAGACTTTGCTAAAGATGATCTGTCTGTGCGCCAAGAAGGTCTAAGGCTTCATTTGTTTTTACAGATAAAATTAAATGAGATGAGATATAATGAATTGATATTAAAGTTAAAAAATTGAATAAAATATTGTTAGAATATATTTTTTTAATATTATTTTATTTTGGTATTTGAAAAAATTAAATTATTTATTCTATTTTGTATGAAAATTTGAAGAAATTACAAAGATTAGATGAGATGAGCTGAGAAGAGTTGTGAAAACAAACGAGACCAGATCATTTCTCCTTCCTTCCATTGCTTGGCTAGGTTCGTTTTGCAATGAAGGGAATGCATCCATGCAGGTAGTTCATGAATAATTTTGTCCTCAAAATTCTTTATCTTCTTTCTTTTCCTGATCTTCTTTAAAGGGAGGGGTTTTATTATATGGTATTGATAATTCTGGGTTGGTAAAATAGTGTCCAAGTCATTTGGATGAAGTTTTTCGCATTAGATTATGAGCTGTAAGCTTCCAAATGTGTGGACTAGCTTATCCGCGTTATTTTGAACAGATAGAACATGATAAAGGCAGCTAATGTATCATTCATCTCAACCATAATGGCTTTTTGATCAAGTCCTAAATTGTCGTCTATTTAGCACTCTAGCATTCCCACCGGCCAGAGCTGATCAGTGCTGGCGTGTCAATTACCATAATTGCATGTCATGTGTAGTGCACGGGGTCCATCACTTGTTTTGGATGGACAAGACCTTCTCTTTGAGCACTATTATTAGTTTCTCTATATCTATCTTCAAAATCATATCTTTTAAAGATTAATTTTGTATATCAAGAAAAACTCTCACATTGAATTATGTTGAATCAAATAATAAGAAAATATTATTATTTTTCCCATTGTATATTATTATAATAAAATAGAAATTCCATATATCTAAATATTATCAATTTCATATATCAAAATGATCAATTTGATCAATAAATATTAATATGTACGAAAAAATATTTTGTATCATAAACTTAATACAAATTTCATATATTAAAATCATCTTAATAAAAATTTCACAAAATTGATTTTAATGGGGAGGAGAGAGAAAAAACAGAAAAATAATCATGTTTAGAGAGTGAATATTCATAGCTATGCAAAATTTTGAAGATGCATAATCTAATGTAGATTAATTTAGAAAGATATTATGTAAATATGAAGATAAATATAAAAATGCATAAGTCATTGCCAATGCTTATACAGGTACAACGTAGTTGCTTTATTTCAAAGAAGTTGCTACTTCATTGTATTAAACCATACTATGGCCTTCAGCCATTACATACGTCTCTAAACCAGTTCTATTACATTTAGCTAGAACCAGAGGCTCAATACATGGATTGATGTTATCAATGTTTATCATTTCAATACCCACAATAACAGCTTGTTGTGCCAATCGATGTGCCACTCTATTTGCATCTCTTTTGACATGTTTAATAAGTCAGTTTGTACTAGCCAAGATGGTCTTGACATCTTGCATTAGGCAGCTCAGCAACCCAGGTTTCTGTGTGTGTTGTCTCATTGCCTTCACAACCTACATTGAGTCACTTTCAAACATAACATTATGCAAACCTAATTCTGTACACAAAATTACAGTAGATACTAAACCTCTTGCTTTTGCAATGGTAGGTTGTGAACAAAAACACAGTAGCTGCATCAAAGTAGCCAGTATTTTGCCTTCATTGTCTCCAAAAGCCACTCCCACACCAATTCTATTACCTGCCTCTCTAACTGCTATATCCTAGTTAATTTTAATCCATTTTGCAGGTGGAGATTTCCAAAATGTGGTGATCTGTTGGTTTGAAGCTAGTCTCAGGCTGGCCTGTCTTCTTTGAGTTTGTTGATACTCTTCATGTGCCTCTACTGCTCGACTAATCAATACTGATGGAGGTAAAAAGCTATCCTTAAAGAAAAATGCTATAGGTAGTCGCCTGGTGCAAGCGTGGGCCAAACGTCTGAAGTGGAAAAAATTAAAAACGGCACCGTTTCAATTTTTTAGCCCATTTTCCTAGATCTGCTTTTCTACCTCCTTCCATTTCTCTCCCTTTTTGTGTTTCTCTCCGTTGAAGACGAAGATGCCATTTCTCTCCCTTGAGGAAGTTTGGTTGGCTTACTCTCAATAAGTTTTAAACAAAAACCTGCAGGATTTTAATGCGAAACTTTCTGATTTTGGGCTGGTGAAAGTTGAATTTTCTAATTTCTTTTGTTGCTAAGTTGAAAGGAAAGAGTTAGAAGTATCTTGGTGTTTATGTACGTTTTGCTCCCTTGAGGGTCGAAAACTGTAGAGGATCTATGAGAAGCAAAAATTTTAAACGATTCTGATATTTCCTTTTAGCTTGTTTTCTCTTTTTTTTTTTTTTTTTCTTTAACCCTTATTTCATACGGAGATACAGACATGCCAAGCTCTGTTTTGTTTCCCCAGATCTTCTTTTCTTCCTCCTTAAATTGAAGATGAAGCATTAAATACAGACGTGGGAGCTTCTTTTCTTCTTTTGTCTTTTTTTTTTTGTTAAATAATCTGACGTGGCGGTAACGACTACATACTGATTGTATTTAGCGACTGTATATAGAAGAACTGAACCTCAAATACCATTTTATTTCTTTTAGTCCATAGTAATCTTTATTTTACTCTATTTTACCAGTAGTACACATGGCTCATTAGGACGGTTTATTTCTTGGCCTTGTTAGGAAATACGGCTCTGAACCATTTCATTTCATGTACAGAGTTGTCTGTAATGAAGTTTTGTTCAGTCTTTCATGCCCTTTCTCTTGCATGTATCCGAGATTTATCAGATTTACTTGAATTAATTGATTAAAAAAAAAGTAGGCATTTTGATAATGAAAGGAAAAAAGCAATATCGGTGGTACTAGATTACAAAAACATAGGTATGGCCATTGACAAGCTGGGTTCACGACAGTCGAGCTTCACATGCTGATAAAGTTATTCACTTTTGTTCACGTTACAGCTAGCTCGCTCTGACCTTTTGACTAGAAATCAATCCCAATTTTGTAACATGTTTGCTGATGTTAGCCACTTTGGTACGTACTTTCCTTTTGTACAGGATCACCGTACATACTCCGATCGCATTATAATATGCTCAAGCCACTTGTGCATGCAGGGGTTAGTGGGACATTTATCATACATATAAATGGTTGTGTTTTTTAATGGGTCATGTTTCCTGGACTCTAATACCTCATTCTCACAGCAATTTTTGAGCTGGGTATATAGATATATATATATATATACTCCACACATTATAATGACCGTACGTCCTCCGATCACATTATAATATGCCCCAATGGTCCTCGTACGTGCATGGACCATGGTCCAATCCTTTTGCTTTTGGAGTAGTGATCGATTATGCAGCAATAGCAATGCTTTCTATTTGACTTATAAATTTCACCTGAAATATTATTGGCTGGGCCATTGACCAGTTTCTTGAATTACCGCCTCCAGTTTGAAGAATAATGGTTTTTTCTTTTTTTTTTTAGTTTCTGAGATTTTAAATTTAGAAAGAGGGATGGGGAGCTTTAGGACTCTTTGTTTTTGGAAATGAGATAAAATTAGATAAGATGAAAGTTGAAAATTAAATAAGATATTATTAGAATATATTTTTTAATATTATTTTTATTTTAGAATTAGAAAAAATTGAATTATTTATTTTATTTTATATAAAAATTTAAAAAAATTATAATGATGAGATAATAAATTTTATAAAAGTGAACCAGACGTTAAAGTTTACTGATCCGAGAGTTATTGTTTTATAATTTGGTATGAACTTTGCTTAATTTTAGTAAATTCTGATAAGATGATGATGACATATCTAGCAAAAAAAAAAAAAGATAAATCACAAAAAATAAGAATAAAAACAATGAGTATGGCACATCAGCAATACAAATGGGACCGTAGATGGGGCCACAGAAAGATGAGCAGCATGACACATCAGCATAGCCAGTGAACCATGGGACAACATAGGCATCAGCATACACAACCTGTTAAATAGTGAAAGTATTTTATTTTATTTTATTATTATAATTTTTTTAAATTTTAAAATAATAATATTATTAAAAAATAATAATTTTTTTTTTTTAACTTTTATCTAAATTTATTATACAAAGGACACTAAAGCAAAATGAGGTTTTCAACTTTTAAGGAGGACATAGCTCACCCAAAAGAACCCTGGGTTATCTGCTTAATTCTGATGGATGAGTTTGCCACATATATATTTATTTTATTTTTTTTGGTTTTTGAATCAGCCACATATATTGTTCGATCGGCCACATAGATATGTTGGGGTCCTTCTCAATCCATTAAAACAGTGGCATGACTACTTGGCTAGAATGCCTGCAGGCCGGGCCTCTTGCTTCCACAAAATAAACTAAAGAAGAAGGAATGAAAGAAAAAAACAGAACTTTGTAGTCTGAAAAATGAAATTCGTGTGGGTCAGACTACTTGTATGCATGCAATCTGATAATATTCCATATTCATGTGATGAACTTTTAACGTGACACAACCATTTGATATTATTGGTGCAAGTAAAGGGCCGAGCAATTCCATTTCTACAGTACTACACAATCTCCTAGATGGCCCTCTACTTTTTGCCTGATATGGAAGTCATGAAGAGTTCCTGCCTGCCGCATGTATCACGCATGCTTATGAAAGCAGCAACAAATAAGTTATATAATTTTAAAAACTATATTTGACGAAAATATTTTCTTGGGTTTCTTGTTTATTTTGTGCACTTAAAAATAACATTTATTTGGGTTAATTTGAGACGGCCAATATATATATATATATATATAATAAATGAACGAATTTAGTCAATTTAATTGGGGACGACGCGAGTTCCACGTGATGCCAATCAAATGGACATAAACGGTAGACACGATCGATCGATGATGTGTGCATGCATGCCAAATTATTATAATATATGGAACGTGCCATCATTGATAGATATTGGTCTTAAACCAAGCTAATTAATTATATATATATAGTTAACAATTTAAAAACATAATTTTTTTATTAGACATGACCAACATTCTCATAGGGTTTATTAGGGGGACCAATAAGGACTCTTCTCCCTCTCTCTAGATCTCTTTTTTTTTTTTTTTTAAATTATTCTAGTCACAAAGAGATAACACAAAAGTAATTATACAAACTGACATGGCTTGATGTGATTCTTCAGATTATAAAATTTTTTTATTGTAAAATAAATATAACGAATAAGATGAAATCACGTTAATTTGTGCATTATTTTTATATAATTACTTTGCGAATTTAGTATTACTTTAGTGTTAATTATGTTGCACTCATGCGTCATGCATGCATTCTCTTCTACTCCAAGATTTCTTTAAAGGTGTGTGAATGGTGGACCTTGCTTTATAAGGATAATAATTTAAGCTTATAAATCATAAAAAGTAGGTAATATTCGTAAAAGTGGGCCGGGAATATTGAAAAGGCAGCTTCTATATGTGTATATATATATATATATGAATAATATTGGTGATTAATTATTATTCTTTGGTTTTTCTTTAATTAATAATAGATGATTAGATAATTAATAATTTGCAATAAAATATAATTTGGAATCCTCGTGATCTTTCGGCAACTTGTACGTGACAAAAGAGGTCTCCATTTCAGAAAATGATATCTCACCCATCACCCTGGATGCATTATGATTCCCCATCTTCTTCCTTTTGAATCAGAGTCGTCGAGTAACTATCGCCCATTATTCTTTCTGGGCAAATGGAGACATCTTTACACCAGTAGTCTTTTTGCAAAACTATGGAATTAATTAAAGCCAATTAGTCATTAATAATTAATCCCCTCATAATCATAATTAAGCAGAACTACTTACCACTAATTTTGAACCCAAATTATTATTTTTAATTTAGCGGTTAATTTAAAGATGAATTATTTGGATGTCTCCAACTATGATCGACTCCATTTCTGTTTGGACCACATGAGTAGTGGCAATATCTTTAGAATTATCTATTTTAGGGTCATTTACCCATCACCCATCTCTGTTTTTTAATGAACAAAAACAGAGTACAACATAAAAGAGAACAGTGGGCAAAAAATGCATGCGTTTCGTTGTCAAACTAGATAGTTTTATTGCTCGAAATTTCTATAATTTTTTTAAACAAAATATAATAATTAGTTATGCCAAAATAATTAATAATGTTCAGACAAATTACAGGAAGGAAATTATAAAAAAAAGATCGAAAGTCCATTTAATGGGAGGATGAGTATGACACCTAGCTAAGCTTATCTGCAATGGTTCTCTATCGCACTAAATTAAACAAGACAATGCTTTTGCTTTCATGCAACGTGCATGCGTACCTGTTGGCATGCAGGACTTATCCCTTTGAGAACCAAAGAGAGGTTCCATTGCTGGTGCCCAATGATACAGGATAAAAGGATAGATCACTCTATCAATATCCCATAATGCAAGAGAGATTCTGACCTTTCACTACTACTTTGATTTCATTTTTTATAATCTTGTTATATATATATATATATATGCCGATAAATTAGCAATGGATGGGAGATATTTTTTTGCTTAGTGATAATCGGATCGCCACATATTCAATTGCGGCCCTATAATTAGGAAGAGCCATATCCATATATATAGTTCTAGCTCTCTGTCGTCCCTACATCATCCATCGTGTCAATATTAATTAAGTAATGTCACATATAATTGTAGAGTGTACAAGAGTTACGTAATTGTTTTAAAAAAGAGTGGAGTCTACTATTAAACAATTTTTTTCTACGTCGGCCCCGTATTTACTCATTTTTTTCAAAAAGATTCATAGCAATTTCACACTCTACGATTACAAATATTATTTCTCATATTAATTTGTGCCTAGACTTTCATATAGATAATTAGTGCTTGTGGGGTTTTAGGGGTGCACCCCAGAGTGAGGGTGCCCTCTTCCCGCACCTCGCCCCTACATTTGGGGGGGGGGGGGTTGGTTTGCCTCTCAAAATCCGGTCTAAGGGGTGGTGCCTTGTCGCATGCCGGGGGCAAATTGGCTCCGTAATTCTTTCTGTCTCCCGCCACCCACTCATGGGAAACACCAAAAAATCGAAAAACAACAACAAAAATTCATAACAATGATATGATAGAGAAATACCTTGGGAGAGGGAGAGAAAGAGAGCTCAATGATGAAGAGACTTGACAGAGACTAGCTAAGAGGGGTGGAGAGCAGTCAACAGGGGTAGGGGGGAAAAGGAAAGGGATAGAGAAAGGAAAATGAAAGACTTGGGGGGAATTGGGAAAGGTTAGGTTTTGATTAAACCTAACCCTAAGCGATAGCGTTTACAACGTTTATTTGAAAAAATAAATAAAACATAAGTTAAAACGATGTTGTTTTATTAATGAATATATATTTATATATAATTATAATTATTTTGGGTAGGGTGCGGCCAGGCCAGGGCCCTAGTCTGCCACCGTCCCACTACTTTTCACATAAGTGGGTGGGGCACCCCGCCCCTGTATCAGACAGGGTAGCCCACGCCGACCAAGCAGGGTGGGGCGATGGAGGGCAGGAGGACTGGGTGGTGGTGCCCACCCACCCCTACATGCAATTGCCTTATTTGCAATGTCAATATTAAACAACCTCTTAGACAACGATAATATGATGATGAAGGACCAAGGTTTTTGAAATTTCTTATAATCTAGTTCAAAAATTGACATGTATTTCTTGATCAGGTGAAAAAAATACATTTTATTTTAATGAAATGACACATGCAATATTTTACAGTAAAGACTTTTAAAAATTGTGTTTGACATGAGACATTTATTGTATTTATAGATAGATTGGCACAATTTTATGGGCTACTCCGACACTAGTGGGCCGCTTGAGGAGGTCCCAAACGTAGTGTTGCAAACTTGCAAAGGGTCGAGCTGACATGGGATGTTCTGATTCTTATGGGCATGTCCTGATCTTACTTGGGCCTGATTATTTCACTGGCCTTCTTTTTCTCTTTTCTGGGGGTTTACTATTATAATGCCATGTTAGTGGGGCCCTCCGGGTGCGATCTGGGGTTTTCTATTGGAGTGAGTGGGCTTCTAAACCCAAGGGCCCAGCTTTCCCGCGCATATGACCTTGAAGGAGGGGCCAAAAGCCCCAAATGTTCACCCGTCAATGCCGTCATTTTTTTACTGGAGATTTTCCCCACCCGATACCGCGCAAGACTTCCTCGATCCTTCCTCTCCATCGTTGCTCTTCTAAAATCTTTCATAATTCCCAATCTATTTTCTTTCAAAGTCCATTGCTTGTAGCAACACTCGCATCATGAGCCGCTATGACAGTCGCTCCGGTGACCCCACTTCGTACCGCGACCGCAGAAGGTAACTCTCATCCCCCCAATCTCTCTCGCTCATAGATATACACAATGCGTATATGTTTGTGTGTTTCCCCGATAAATTTACATGTGGGTTTCGTTCAATTATCTGTAATTTCCTGTAATTTCATTTTTTTTATAAGTAAATTTCCTCTGATTTCATTTATCTATTGCCCAATTATTATAGGTAATACTGAGGCCCCATTGGCATGTTCCTCCGAAAGAATACTAGAGCACCAAGAGGGAAAGATAATTGATCTTGGGGACGACGATTCGAGGACAGAAAAGGTGGGGATCATCTTTGATTCGTGCTGCATGGAAGGTCATGATTGGAGATCCGAATTTTTTCATCTTCTTTATATCTACATATATATTAATGAAAGAAACACAGTTGAGCAATTCACCATTCTCCCATTGATTGCTATGAATACAAGATACTTGTATTTCTTATGCACAACCATTTTTGCCTATGCTCCTGACTCTAGATTTGGTCCAAATTCTTGTTCATTTTGCGACCAATTAATTACTCATCGTCTAAGCATATGCAATTATTTCTTGATTTGTTTCTTAAACTGTCATTAAGAAATTGATTATTATTTTGCAAAGAAATGGCCTATTTTTTCTTGGGAAGAGATGGGAAGTATGCCTAGTAATGCTATGGGTTGCTTCTTCTTTTTTTTATATAAGTGATTATTTGTTAGTTATTAAACCTAATCGTTTGTTATTTATTAGAATCATTTCATTTTAATTTCCGGGTTTTGCTATAAATCAGTCATTATTTACCTCCATACTCTATATTTGACAGTTTTTTTTTTTTTCCATAGGGTGTGGGGTAGTGAATAGTTATAAGAATTATTCTTAATTTCCATTTATACAAACTCATTTTAACAAGATGTCAAATAGAAATTGAACTCCAGATTATTCCTCGACACTTTAGTTCATATTTTTTTCATTTGATAAATAAACGGACAAGAAGTGTTCTAGTAATAACGTCAAAGGTGCGGGAGAAAAATAAATTAACGTTATACGAGAAGTGTTCTAGTAATAAAGAAAATTTAAAATGTGTAAATTTATATCTATTTATTTATAAAAATAAAAAATAAAAAAATGTTCTGTGGATTCCACGCCCGTACAAATTATTCTGATTCTCCTAAAACAAACCGTGGGAAGCAAATTGTGCCGATCTGAAAAGTTCAAAGAACAGTGACAAAAATAGATGGTGGTACGCTGAATCGCTGATAGATAATCAAGAAAGTGTTGACACGGAAAAGAATTTGGGAAGCAAATATGAGCGACGAAGCTCCAAAGCTTTACGCCAACAAACCCAAAAAAGGTCGACTTTCAGAAAACTCTCGCTATCTCTCTCTCTCTCTCTCTCTCTCTCTCCGTTTTTTATTTTATTTTATTTTTTTTGGTGGGGTATTGGTTTCTAGACCTTGAATGATTTCTTCTGGACATCACAAACAGCACAAGTGAAACAATTTCAAGAGCAGCAACAAAAAGCCCGCGAATTTTCTTCACCATCATCGTCGTCCACATCAATGGGGCCTCCTCAGTCTTCAGTTCCGCCACCTCAGCAGCCCCCAAAAGAGTCACTTGCTCGGCGTTACAAGTTCCTCTGGCCCATGCTCTTGGCTGTGAATCTTGCTGTTGGAGGTCCCTTTCTCTCTTCTATTCCTCAGCTGTATGATAAAGTTTATTTTCTTTTTTATCAGTTTCCTACAGCTTTATTATATTGGTGTTTTGTTTGGGTGTGTATTTTATATAAAATGGGATGATGGATTTTTAGAATTCAGCTTGAAAGAATGATCTTTGTGCTTATTGACTGCTTTTTTTATATGTTGTTGGTGATAAGTATTCCGTTGTTAGCACAGGGGCTGTGCCTTTAGCCAAATTACCGAAGATTCCTTGATTAGTTAAATTTATGATCCAGCGACTTTTTTTTTTTCCTTCTTTTTTGTGAGAAAAAGAAGGGGGGGTGAAAACCGATGTTGACCGACGTCTGAAAAAAGGGGGAGCAACCGACCGTAACGGGTCGATGGAGAGGAGGAAAACCGGCCGTATTGACTCTGCCGGTTCTCTGTCGGAGTTCGGTTCCCCTAGTTGGGGGGGGGGATGTGAAAGGACAATGGACACCACCTATCTCCACATTGGTATGATATTGTCCACTTTGGGCCCAAGCCCTCATGGATTTGCTCTTGGGCTTTACCCCAAAAGGCCTCATACCAATGGAGATATTTGTCCATCCTTATATACTCATGATTCTCCCCACTTCTAGCCAATGTGGGACTTTGGTTGTATACCCAATAATCCTCCCCTTGAACAAAGGACCACCGAGGTACCCCTCAAACGATTATCCATCCGTCCACTCTCCCAACCAGGATTTTCCACTCTAGTGCGTTGGAAGCACACGCCTTACATGAAGTACCACCTATCTCGAGAGCTTGCTTGCTCTATCCCAGATCAACTCCTCTTCATCGTCATGAAGAATCCTGAGCACACCGTCTGTCCAATAGAGCTCATCCACGGATCCCATTATAAGTAAATTGGGGCCCACCACCTTCGTTCGGCATTCCGAGGATTCATCCACCATGGCTAACTCTGGGGCATGGCTTTGATACCACTTGAAAGGACAATGGACACCACCTATCTCCACATTGGTATGATATTGTCCACTTTGGGCCCAAGCCCTCATGGATTTGCTCTTGGGCTTTACCCCAAAAGGCCTCATACCAATGGAGATATTTGTCCATCCTTATATACCCATGATTCTTCCCACTTCTAGCCAATGTGGGACTTTGGTCGTATACCCAACAGGATGTGTTAAATGTAGGGGTGAAAACCGATGTCGACCGACGTCTGAAAAAAAGGAGAGCAACCGACTGTAACCGGTCGATGGAGAGGAGGAAAACCGGCCGTATTGACTCCGACGGTTCTCTGTTGGAGTTCGGTTCCCCTAGTGGCGAGATTCTTCTGAGAGAGAGAGAGAGAGAGAGAGAGTTGCAGATGAGTGAATCGAGGAGAATGTGATTGGAGAAGAAGACGACTCCATCTTGAAACGACGTTGTTCCACTGTGGAATGACATCGTATCATACATTTTTTTTTTCCCATACGTTCGCCATTTGGTTTAATACCAAATGGTGTCGTTTCCATTTTGTTTTGTATACTTGGTGAAAAACGACGCTGTTCCACTGAAACTTAAGTGGAACGGCGTTGTTTTGATTAGGTTATATTAACAAAAATAATTTTATTTTATCGGCCGGTTTAGCGGTCCGGTCCAGCTTCAAACCGAGATCGAACCGCTGAACATCGGTTCCTTTAAATTTCCACAGCACGCCGGCCGGTTCTCCACCGGTTCTAGCTGGTTGTTGACTTGGCCGGTTGGTTCCCGTTGGTGGCGGTCGGTTGCTTCAATTTCTGTTCACCCCTAGTTAAATGGGCTTGTGTTGGATATATGATTTTCCTTAGTTGAGAAATTGTGTGTGAATATTGAAAAAAAATGGTGTGAATGTGATGACTCTTGGACTTTAGATATGATTTGTTATGTGATTGTAATTACAAGCTATTGCTCTTTGCTCGTCCTATGTGCTGAAAAGTTTAGGAATGTTCATGCTGAAGAGTGGCAGTAAATTTGGGGTTAATATATCATACTATTACTGAGAAAGTAAACTCTAGCACTGGACTTGATGATATATTTGTGACTCTTGATCACATATCATGTGTTTCGAGAGTGTATGATTGTTATCATTTGTGTTAGGGAAATCAGTTCAAAAGAATCAAAACAAAAAGAAAATAATGGGTGAAATTCCGTAGTAGGACATGAACACATTGTGGTGGGCAATGGTTCTCGTGTCAGTTTTTGGTATGACAAATGGTGTGGTAACCATAGCCTTTGAGACACCTTCCCTACTATCTTTGAGATCACAAGAGAAAAGGATGCAGTGATTGCCGATCTTTTGGCCTTCTCAAATGGCTCCCCTCAATGGAACATTGATTTCATAGGACAGCTCAAGATTGGGAGTTGGAGTCTATTACTGAGTTCTTTGCGGCATTGTATTCTGTAAGTATGCCAAGGGGTACCGGAGATAAGATGCACTGGAGTCATTCCAAGAAAGGTAATTTCAAGATTAGATCATTTTACCGAGTGCTAACGAGTCCTAGAATGACTAGTTTCCTGTGGAAGAGCATATGGCAGACGAAAGCTCTCTCAAAAGCAGCTTTCTTTGTATGGTTAGCATCCTTGGATAAGATCCTCACTACAGACAATATGAGGAAACGACGAGTAATTGTGTTCGATTGGTGTTGTATGTGTAGAAGCATGGAGAATCAGTAGATCATTTGCTTTTACACTGTGAGGTGGCCAGGAACACGTGGGATGATTTGCTCACGAGAATCAGATTGTCATGGGTCATACCTCTTAGGTTGGTGGACTTCCTCGCAAGCTAGAGAGGCCTTCATGGTAACTCACAGATAGCGGCCATTTGGCAAATGGTTCCTATATATTTGTGTTAGTGTATTTGGAGGGAGAGAAATGCTAGAAGCTTCGAAGATCAAGAGAGAACAACGGATGAGCTAAAAGTTTTCTTCTTTAAGTCCTTGTTCTTATGGGTGGGAGCCCTAGTTTGTAACGGAAGAAGTTTCCATGACCTTCTACTTTCTATTGTAACCTCTAGTTAGGTGTTTCTCATGTATACTACCTATGTACCTGGGCTTTACCTATTTCTATGAATATAACTTCTTGATTACCTATAAAAAAAAAAAAATAATAATGGGTGAAATTTTCAGTCATTTCAAAATAATTAGGAAGGCAATGTAGTTACTAGTTATATATATATATTTTTTTATTGGCACCGGGTGTCCAGGAATAACGTCTCGATTAATCCCGGGGGTGCACAGTGATATATCATTTCACCAATGCAGAGTTCCTAACAGATAGAGAAAATGCGGGGAGGGTTAATTGACTTTCTCTTGCTCTTTTTGGTTTAAGTATTTCAAGGCCTTGTTGTTGCCTTAAGCACAATCAATGGATCTTACCCGAGATATCAAGGCTTTGTTGATTTCAGTTCTTCATTTTTGAATTGTAGATCAAAACGTTTGATGTGTATTGAAGACAATGATGGAGAACTGGAAGAATACAACTTGATTTTTGAACTCCAGGATGCGAAGCCTAGAGGATTGGCCAACCCTTGGCACTCCTTAATTGGTATCTTATATATGTAATAGCTGTAGTAGTAGTCAGTGAATGCCCATGCAAAATGGGCCCAGGTTCTGCGTCAGCTGTGGATGTGCATGTGCATGTAGGCATCTTGCTTTTTTATTGTCTTTGTCATTGGACTGATGGAAACAACTGAATCATCAAAATCTATAATTTTGAAGTTAGTTTAAATTATGGAATAAGTATCTTGAACCTTTTGATTTGGTCACTCGACAAAATTGTCTCTAGGGGTCTTAATGTGCTTCTTATCAATTTGAGGTGTGAACTTTATAGCATACGTCTTTATGAGTACAAAGAAGAAAGACACAGGTGTTGTGGAAGAAGTTGCGAATCCTGCTTCAACAAAGGCTGCTACAACTGCTCCTGCTGCTGAAAAACCCTTACCTTTGCCAACCATAACAGAGTCAGTGAAGTCGAGGAAACCAGTTCCAGAGGATCAGCAGCGTGAACTTTTCAAGTGGTTATTGGAAGAGAAGAGGAAGATTAAATCAAAAGATCCTGAAGAAAAGAAGCGCATTGATGAAGAGAAAGCCATTCTCAAACGGTTTATTCGAGCAAAATCTATCCCAAGTGTCTAATTATTCAACAGCTGTTCTCAAATTTACAGACTACTAGAAATGATATTATTTTGTATATTTTCATGTTAATTGTCATGGTGTTTTATAGTTGGGTTGAAGATCAATGCTGAAATTTCATCTGACTCCATCTAAGTTCTTGAAGTCGTGAAGTGCAATACAAGGATAATGTTGATGCTGATCAGTAAAACATAGAACCAACTTCTATCTTCCCTGCTCTGGCTAATAGACCTGTATGTGGTCCGACCAACTTTCTTGGTTGTTTTTATGTTTTTCTTATACTGCATTCGTTGGCTTTGAATATTTGGGACCAGTCTGTGTTTACCTAGGTTAAAAAAAAAAACACTATCCACTATAACACTTCCAGAATTTCAAATATTTTACAGATCCTTTATAAAGCTATGGAGGAGAAAATATACACACCAAGCTTAGCTGTCTGTATAATTTACCAATACTCCATCATTGACATTTAGGAAGGTGGAAGTCAATTAATGAAACTTTTCTTGTCATACCTGCTTCAGTTTGTCTGCAGGCTCATATCATTCTCATTGCAAGAGAGAACTACGGTTTCATTTACTGCCCTATTCTGGAAGTTCCCAAGTTGTGGAGATTCCACGCCCAGAAGAAAAAATTAAAAATAAATAAGTAAATAATCGTAAAGTTTCAAATGGGCCCAACGAGCGCATGCACAATTTCCGTAGAGGTCGTGGACACCCCCCAATATGCATACCGATAGTTTATGTTTCAACCACCAATGGAGCTTTCCTCTTCTAAATAAACACGTAAAGTTAGTAAAAATATATATAATATAGCTAAAGGTTCCCAAAACTCGGAGAAATAGTGGAATGAATGAGCAAAACACAGAAACAAACTCTATAGTTTGCGTGTGTTGAGAGAGAGAGAGAGAGAGAGCAATTTGATGCAATGATGATATTTGATTAAAGTAGGCATTTTTAAGTAAGATACTTAAATCATAAGTTAGGTAATTTGAAACAAAGAGATAAAGCAAAACAAAGGAATGGAGCTTGGAGCTTAGCATTTAATAAAGAGTTGTCCTACGTTCAAATACTGTTCACTGCTGATCCGTAGCACACATTACGTGTCTATTATTATTATTATTTTTTTTATGCAAAATACACCAGTCTCCAAACCTCATCTACCCCTCTTTCTCTCTCGCCTATGACTCTCTCTCATTAGCTCTCTCTCACTCACTCTCACTCTCTCTCATCGGCTCTCTCTCATCCATCGGCTCTCTCTCTCTCTCCTCTATTAGCTCTCGCTCTCTCACTCCTTCATCAGCTCTCTCTCATAACCTGCCCGATAGAATTTTGAATTCGGGGAACTTGGGTGAGTGCATGCCATGTTAGGTGTGGTTTGGCTGATGCTAAATATTGGTTGATGTAAAGTGTCTTTCTTTAATAAATAAACAATTAAGAAAGGAAACTATTTTGTCTAAGTTTGAAAAAAAATATATTATCCGAGTTTGTCTCTCATTTTGACTACTTATGTATTTAAATTTTTTCTTTATTTATTTTTTAACGTAATGATTAAGAAA
>QEOT01000873.1:63156-130386 GCA_003123785.1 Pterocarya stenoptera | reverse complement strand
AGCAATTCTCCAAGCAATTACCACTTATACCATGGGAATCTTCCTACTTCCTCAGTGCATTATCCAAAAACTGAATAGAATGATGAAGAAATTTTGGTGGGGCTAGAATGAAGACCATTCTAAAATCCATTGGGTGAGTTTGGATCAAATGTGGCTGTCTAAGGTTTTTGGTAGTTTGGGTTTTAAGGACTTCAAAAGCTTCAATATTGCTATGTTATCTAAACAGTGCTGGAGAATGTTGCATCATACAAAGTCCCTCCCTGCACGACTTTTTAAAAGAAAAAGATTTTCCTCAGGGTGATTTCTGGAATCAAGGTCGGGCCACAGATCATCATATGTATGGAGGAGTATTGTAGCAGGCAAGAGTCTGTTGAAAGATGGGTTATATTGGAGAATTGGCAATGACAAGTGTGTAAAGATTTGGAGAGATAAGTGGCTTCCAGTGCCCTACAACCATAGAATCTAGTCTCCAATCTCAGATCTTGGAGAGGATGCTAAGGTGGCAAACTTATTGGTGCTGATTTGTAGTGGTGGGATGAAAATCTTTTAATACAAACTTTTACCCCTCAGGAAGTTGATTTGATTAAAAAAGTCCCTATCAGTTTAGGAGAAAGAGGAAAGAGAGGACAAACTTTTATGGTTCTACTCTAAGGATGGCCATTTTTCAATTAAAAGTGCTTACCATCTTCATAGAGAGCTTACAACCAGATTTGATGCAGGAACCTCTACTGGGAGGACCAATAATGGCACTTGGAAGTCAATTTGGAAGTTGAATGTCTCAAATTCTATGAAGATGTTTGTTTGTAAAGCTTGCCAGAGATGTTCTTCTCACCTTTTCAAATATGTGCAAAAGAAATGTCGTAGAAGATGATATGTGCCCAATATGCAAAGCCTTCCCTGAAACAGTAGGCCATGTACTTTGGGATTGTGTGGCCTTGCAGGATGTTTGGAGTCAATGTTGTATTAGAATTCAAAAGTCTTTCCAAAGTCATGCTTTTATATAGATATGGAGACAGCTGGCCCAAAGCTTGCAGAATGAAGACTTGGAAGAAGTTGCAGTAATTACCAGACTGATATGGATGAGGAGGAATTATGTTACTCATGGAAAAGATTTTCTTCATCCCAACACTCTCATCCATAGAGCCAGGGAGGTTCTACAACTCTTTCATACCTATTAAGAGAGGCAATCCTTACCTAGTAGCAGTGCACCACAGACTCTTTCATGGATGAAACCTCCTGAGGCAATATACAAAGTGAATTGGGATGCAGCCACTGATAAACTTAGAGGCAGGATTGGGATTGGAGTTGTTATTAGGGATGCTAAAGGCCAAGCCTTAGGATCCATTTAAGCCTCTTGGGCCCTCTATGCTGAAGCTTTTATTGCAGAATCCTAGGCAGTGCACATGGCTACTAGTTTTTGTAAAGATATAGGGATTGACTGTTTATTCTTGAGGAAGATGCTCTGCAGGTGGTTAATCTTCTCAATAAGGATGTGAAGGATTGGAGTTCAGCTGGCCTACTACTTGAGGATAAAAAGTCATTTCTTAACTCATTTGCACAATGGAAATCATTCCAAGGGAAGCTGGAAGTAGGTGGAGGTCAGATTGGTGGTTATAACCTCTTCTACAACAAGCAACACTAGGCATTCATGCATGTGTGCTAGTGGCTTTACATCAGAGGTAACAATCTCTTTTCAGGCTATAACTTACACTCATTGCAAGTATATTTGTATCTCTTATAGAATGTATAGTATAAGGATTATGTTTGTGTGTAAAGAATAAATACACAACACCTTTTGCTTTCTTGAAATACCTGGGAAACAAGGCACATTTCTAAGACAAGCCTTTGTACATGTTACTTGTAGATGTCAATGACTTGTTTCATGTAAATTAGCAATAAAAACATTAATTTATGCTGGAAGCAGTATCTGGTTTCCTGTGCTGGAAATTGGTGGTGAGCATGAGTGTGAACAAGTACTGTTTTGATTGGTAGAAGTGAAAAAGGGAAATTGGGTACTGCTTAGTTGATTGTTGTTAGGTGATAGAAGCAGAACATTAATCCCTGCCTTGTTTGACATGCGTATGTTATGCTCTAGTTAAATAATATTGCATGTGAAACCCATGCATCTTGGGACTGAAGCAGGGGATCATTTCCCGATGCTAAATAATTGCATTTGGATCATTCAGTGGTTGTTGATGATGTATTTCATCTAAGTTAATCTTGTTGGATTGCCTTGTGTATGGTTGAACAGTACATTTAAGAGTTCATCAAATGAATGGAGACCTACGAATGATCATTTGCCTTGTATATGATAATTTACGTTGCTTCCCCTTGTATATTTACATTTTGCTTGAGCAGTTCTAAAAATTCTATTTTTATAGTCAGAAACACTAAATTAAAGTTCTTTGCATGGAAGAACAGTTTATTATTAGTGATAAAAATACTTTTGAGTATTTCTTTACCAACCTGCTGGGATCATAAGATCGAATATCAATATAACTTCAATGAAGAGACCAACAGGGCCACTTAAATTGCTTTGAATAAATAGTGAGGCACAAATTGGTTATTTACGTCCAAAAATAGCCGCCGTTAATCCATGCTCTATAAATATATAAATATAAATATATATTTATATATATTTCAAACATATTGCTTAAACATTATTTCATTATTTATAAGAAAATAATCTTCCTACAAACTCGTAGCTAGTCAATCGAAAAACATGAAATCAGATGATGAATGTTTAGATAATACCATTCATTTTGTTGTGCACATTGTGCAGTGTGGGATTTGAGAAAAAGCTTGGTAATGTAAAAGCGCTACAACATCACACCAAGGATAATCATTTTAGCTGAAACATTCATTGTTTGTAACAAAATTGAAAAAATCTTTTCAAAATCGTGTCGGCTTGAAGTAGCATTTCAACGATTGGCAATTAAAGGTAAGTACCTCGATTTTGTGGCGTATTGGTTATTTTAAATATAGTTGGGCCTCGATTGGTGAGGTGTGGAGCTCTCGGGTATGATCCGATGTGGCTGTGCGTACATCCATGACGATGAACATTATTTAAATACAGAAAAATTAATGAGAGATGAATACAAAGATTTATGTAGTTCAGCACTAGGCCTAATACATCCACGGGGGTTTGGGCAGGAAAAATTCCACTATAATATATTTGTTTACATCTCTCATATCCTCTCATTTCTCACTGTGTGAAGCTGAAGATCTACTTGCTAGAGAAGATATTCCCTCTGAAGCTTTTTGTCTAGAGGTTGAAGTAGAAGTCGAAGAAGAAGCCTGGCCAACCAAAAAGTCCTTGAAGTCATATGTGTTTGTCCCTTTTATCTGACCGACTTCATGCGTAAGATGCGTACGAAAGTTGGTTGGGCAGTCAAGTGACTTGCCCACCTATTTAGACACCTAAGAGGTAGGGTGGTCCTTGACCTTTTCTGCCTATCTTTTCAAAAAAGTGGTAGAGATGGTCGAGCAGCTTGTAAGATTGGACTCACCCTAACTTTTATCACAAGGCGTACGTTCTTCCGGCGTCTTTGTTTTTGATGATGTTGGTGAATTTTCCTTTTCTAATGTGAATTGTGGTTAATGTTAAAGTATATTTGTTGAAACCTGCGTGAAGTGGTCAGCGAGCCCGTCAACCCTTTGGGTCCACTTCAGGTGGTTATGGAGCTCAGAGCCATGTTAACTCCGAAGGCTCGTTCCCGAAGGTAACCCGTTGGCAGCAGTTATGGCACGAGTGTGAACACCCGGCGTTTGCTAGTGAAGATGTTGTCTCAAAAGTAATGTTGGTCAGTTGAAGGACCGAACCCGCAATTCACCATGAGAAAGGTTGGGCTGACCCGCTTGTTGACCCTTAATAGGGAAGGTAAGTAGAAGATGCTGCGAAAATCAAACTTGTTAGTGCAAATATTTTCCAATCACAAGTGCAAAATTCGCGAACCTGAGTTGTCTTGTTGGGGTATAGTGAAGGTCTAAGGTGGCATTCTATTGCTGGAGATGGAGTTCCTTTGTAGGAGATTCAGTTGGTGGGGATTTCGTTGCTAAAGATCCTGTCTTTGGTTAGCCGAAGGTTGGCCTGCACTCGTACAAGAGGGATAAAACAGCCTTAGGCATTACAATCATTCCTTTCGTCTTGCCAGGAAGTAAGTTGTGGATGGAGATTTTGTTGATAGAGATTTCGTTGGAGGAGATTCTGTCTTTGGGTAGTCGAAGGCTGACCTGCACTCCTCCGCGAGAGGGATAGAGCAACCTTAGGCATTACACTCATCCCTTTTACCTCGTGGGGAGGTAAGTTGCTGATGAAAATTTCATTAGTGGAGATTCCATCTTCGGGTAGCTGAAGGCTGACCCACACTCATTCGTGAGAGGGATAGAGTAGCCTTAGGCATTATACTCATCCATTTCGTCTCATAGTGAGGTAAGTTGTCGATAGATATTTCGTTGATGAAGATTTCATTAGTGAAGATTCTGTCTTCAGGTAGCCGAAAGCTGACCTGCACACCTCCGTGAGAGGGATATAGTAGCCTTAGGCATTATACTCATCCCTTTCATCTCGAGGGGGGTAAGTAGTTGATGGAAATCTTGTGCTACAGGGATCAATCATGTTAGTGAAAACAAAATCCACATAAGTTTCGTATGAGAGAAACTAGAGTATTTAGCCGCAATAACTGATTTTTACCCACTGCTATTTACCTGTTGCTTGACCGAAATTGCCCGCTGCCATTTGTCATTTCTTCTCTTCCTTACTCCTTATTTTTATTTTCATTTCATTTTTTTTTTGTTAGCTTGTAGCTGGGAAGCCGTCCATCTTGTTTATTTTTTCTTGGGTTGTGTATTGTGGGCAAGTCGATTATTGGGTGGTTCCTTGTTCTCCATCACGTGTGCCGCATATGGCTAAGGCATGGTGAACGTTACACATGCATAGCACATGCATAACCACTGGCCATTAATTCGTCCAGATGTTGCCTCCTGAGTGAGGTGGCGGGCAACGTGCCTGCCATGCACGATCGTGCTGTCCTTAGTCAAGGGGCTTTGTCCAATGTGCATGGTCGAGATGCGGGGCGAGGAGGAGACCACATGCACTGGTTGACGAATGCAGGGCCACGGGGCTGGCCAATTGCATTGGCTGAGGAGTCCATATGCACTGTTCGACAAATGTAGGGCCGAGGTGCTTCGATGAGGAAGTTGCTGTCTGAGGAGCTTGAGCCGTGACCAAGGAGAAGGAAGTTGTGAGGTGTGCTGGTGTTGTGGCCATGGAGTTATGGCCATGGGCGAGGTGAAGAATCTACTGTGATGCTTGGCTGAGGGCGAGGATAGTGGGCCCCTCACAAAGGACTAGAAAAACACCCTAAGGCATCGAGGGCATACCCGCCACTAGGCTGCCAAACAACCCACCATGTGGCCATACCTTTGCCTGCCGCTGGCTTTTGTGGGTGCTCCGAGTCGGATCGAGAGCAACGGTGCCACGTTGTGGCGTTGGTAGCTTTGATACAAGGAGCTTTCGGCAGTCGTGGAGCCTTCTCTAGAGAGGACCACCCTCCCTTAAAACAGAAAGCTCTGACGATATGGTCGGTGGTTGTCGTTGGTCATCTTGGCCCACAGTTGGTAGTTGTGGGCCGACTATCGTGCGTCGATGGTTCAACTGTGCACAACGTACACACCTTCCTGTGACTGCATTGTGTTTGGGGAGGGAAGAAACTACCAACGGGCCACGCGGTTGCCGCCAGTGGTGTTCACTTGGCTCACTGCGGGGAAGCCATGAGTAGTCTGGGTGCGCCTTATGTGCACCGAACGTGCTATGGTGGGCTGTTGCCCGTCTACCTTAGTGGTTAAAGACCACTGTCAGGTCGGCAGAGGGTGTCGACGAGGTTGTGAGTGGTTGCCGGTAGTTGCACAGGGCCCACGGTGGCCAGTCATGGCCCACTTGGGCACTCGACAACCCTGTGCCCATACTGTGCATGCCATGCATAGTCGGGATGTGCATCCATGCACTGTAGGTACTGTGCACTTGCGTGCATTGTGCACACTCTGTGCCAGCGTGCATGTTGAGTGTATCCCGTCCTCTTTCTCCCATACCCTTTTTTTTGCACAGTACCCTGGTAGAATACTAAGCAATTGCAATTGAAGCGACAAGTAACTTAGGGTTTCCAGCAGGGCGAAAACAGGTTACTCGCCTAATTTATGCAATAGTGCTGCCTATAAAAGTAAAAATAAATTTTGAAAGGTTGAGATACTTATTTGTAAAACTTTCATCTGCTTCTCCGGAGATTAGATAGAGCATCGAGAAATTGTTCTTTTTTCGCTTCCAGTGCAAAAAAATCTCGATCCCAATGACGGCGCCATTGTTAATGCCCAAAAATGGCGCAGCCTAGAAAGGAAGAAAGATCCATTCCTGGATGCGTTGAGGTGGGCTAGGCCTCGATTGGTGAGGTGTGGAGCCCCCAGGCGATGATCCAGTGCGGCTGTACGGTGTCTGTGCGTACGTCCATGCCAGTCAACAGTATTTAAATGCAGAGAAAATAAGGAGAGATGGACACACTGATTTACGTAGTTCGGTACTAGGCCTACGTTCATGGAGGTTTCAAGATGGGAGATTTCACTATAATATACTTGTTTACAGTCTCTCATAGCCTCTCATTTCTCGTTGTATAAGGAAAGCTGGAGGTTTACTTACTGGAGAAGAGATTCCCTCAAGAGCTCTATATCTAGAAGTTGAAGTAGAAGTCAAAGAAGAAGCCTGGCTAACCAAAAAAGTTCTTGAAGTCGTATGTGTTCGTCCCTTTTATCTGACCTGCTTCATGCGTGCGCCTTGGTAGTGGTGAGGAATGTCTGCTTTGCGTTTCTGACCTTCTCTCCCTTTCCCATTTTCTCCTAACACCTCTCTGCCTCCTGACACCTTCACTTCCTTATCGATCCCTTCTCTATCCACTTTCCCTCTCTCTTTCTTTGTCTTCTAGTGATGGCCTTTTGATGGGCTGGACCTTGAAAACTGTTTTGAGCCTGATGTATTTTACTCCCTCATAGTTGCGCTCCAACTTCACATGGCCTTTTTTAAACATGCATATTTTTTGTATTTAATTAAAAAAGTTTCTATCAAATGGTTTTTTCTTTTTCTGTACACAGTGATCACACATTAATTGTCAATTTATTTAAATATTATACAAGAGTAATATTAGGGAAAAGCTCCAACCCGTATGTATGAGCCAATCACGTCCAAGCCGTCGTCAAGAGTACGAATCGAAGTCAACAACAAACATGATCATCTCAAGATAAAGACGATCATCAATTAAGGAACGGAACCAGATTGGATTAGATTGCTTCCAGTGATCATATTATTATCAAAATTATAATAAAAAACAACTTGTTGACCTTGTAATTATAAACTACATTAAATATAATCATATGTTCTAAATTATTATATGAAGAACGTATGCCAGCTACAATGATTACGTAAGGAAAGCATTTTTGTGGCGTAACTTTGATAGGATCCGGCCCCTACCGACAAAGCATCATAATGTACGTCGAGAGATCGATTTGATTATATATATATTCTCTTGGAATTAATGAAGGTTTTTAAGCAGTGTAATTTCAGAATTCTGAACCGCATTTTTTAAATATTCTGTATTTAATATATGAGTTTTGCTTATGATCATCCTACGCCATATGTTTTAATTTTTTTTTATACTTACTAAATTAATTAAGTTATTCTATTCATCATCCCTCCACCACATATATACTTGCTAAGAGAAAAAAAATAAAAAATCATGTCCAATATGGTGTAATTAAAATGATAAGTACTAGAATTATTTCTAATATATATATATATTTATATATACATACACAATTTCATGCAACAAATAGAGCAGCCTATATAGCTAGCTAGAGACAATAATATTATAACGCCCACAGTCTATAGATCATGATCAAATATATACTAGTCCATGATAAACAGCTAGGCCCTGCAGTTCAACACTTACTAAGACTAGTTTAGAGGAAAATGAAGGTCATGTACTTGCATGCGACCTAAAAGTAGTACTACGTACTCTTAAATATCGACCACTGCCAACTGACTAAAATTCATAGGTGTCACAAAGTTTGTTCCTCCACTATAGAGGGCTCGAGCTGCCAATTCTGAAGCATGTTCAGTTGGATGAAAGTAATCCCAGAACAAGTACTCGCTACGATTAGGACAAAGGCTTGGTAAAAGCATAAAATGGCAGCCTTTTTCTCCATTGTATTTTCCTATGCCACAGCAAGCCGTTTTGATTTCGTTGAAGCCTGAGACATGGCAAGAATGGCATGGTACTGATATGTAAGTTTCCTCTTACTCCTTAATTCATGTCGCTTTCAAAATGGGAAAATATTAGTTCTAAATCATGTTTTCAATTCAATATTTTGGAAAATATTAGTGCATGTCCGGCCGGCCATGTTTGTTGACACAGTGTTTTATCCCTTAAAAGGTATAAATTAATGATGTTGCTTTAAGTCATGCTTACCGGAGGCCGATGCGTTTTTCAAGATACTCATGGTCATTTTATAGGCATCTCCCAGTGAGTACTTCATTTCTTTTAATTCCAAGCTCAATCCTTCCAACATTTCCTTCATTTTGGTGTAAAACATCCGAGCAAGCTCATTCAATTCCTCTTTGCAAAGCCCGCTGACATTAGAACGCTGAGATGGGCAGCACCCAATTGGTGCAACGCTTACAATGGCAAATCTTCGTGCCCCCAGGCGATACAGAATCTGCCATTTTAATTTCAGAAAATTCAGTTGTACGTACAATATTCCAATATTGGGAATCACCATGCATGCATATGGAACAGAAGTGCGTGCTAGTTCCAGAAAGATTAAAAAGGTAAGAAAGGGCATAGAATTGCAGACCTTCAACTGGTTGTGGAAAGCGAATTGAAGAGTGGACATAAACTCTGGCTTGGATAAATAGCTATATGTATCTTCATAATCGAAGATGTCGTTAGTTCCGACAATAATGAGGAACAAAGACTTAGAAAGCATACTAGCTGTTTTCGTTGGACCCAATATCTCAGTGATGTTACGCCTAACCATATCAAATTGTCGGATCTGCTCTTTCATTGACACCACCTCTTTCTACAAGATTTCAATATATACAAGTAAATTTAGATCATGAGTATATTATCTAAAGTTCCAAAATGAATACATTTTCCATCCCAAAACAAAGATATATATATATATAAGTGCTAGTACTACGTTTTTTCTTCAATTTTAGTGGCCAATTAGTCTTAATTGAGGATGGAAATTGTAACCTTTGAGAATCATATTGGGTACTGCAATGTCAAAAAAGAGCGAATAATTTGGATACCAGCAAATTACAAAATGGATCATAACGATTTTGATGGTGAAAAGTGTATCTTTTCTGAGACCAAATTATTGCATGTTTACCCATTTTTTTAGTCCTGTGTTGTCAAGAATTCCAGCTGCCCCTGATGCAAAGTTCATACCCCGCTGTAATTTCTCCATATTACTTAAATGGCGGCGGAAAAGAAGCTGGAGAAAAGGTTGCGGACTCTTCTCATAACCGAATCGCCTCACTAAGCAATATAGAGATCAAAACATGGCAAAATAGGATCAAATATATTGTTAATAATATTGTGTTGATCAGTTGAAATGTCTATTAATTATAAACAACACTTTCCTAGCTAGCTAGCTATTTCAAAAGAAGTAATTGTTTTTAGAGGCTATTAATGGCTCATCCAATGATCCTGATGATCTAGATCTGTCTTTCGAAGTATAACTAAATAAATTATAAATAAGAAGTAGCTAGCTGGAGTACCAATTTGGTCAGCTGTGTTAAAGCCATTGCTGAACCTCCCTGTTGACTTGATCAATAATGCGTTGGAGTAGAGAAAGTCGATCCCATTATAAGGGAAGTTGGCCCTCGCTCGTGTAAAGTTCAAATAATTGTTTGTCCCAACATCTGCAATCGAATCGCCGAAAATGAAAATGGGCGGCAGTACTTGTGCCTCGGCTACGTGCATGTAAATCACGACCGCCAAAGAATGGAAATGAAAGTAAGAAAATGAAAATGGGACATTCCGACATTTCTTTGCCATGAGAGGCCAACTATATGGCCGCCCAAGCTTCCAAATTCTGTACCTTATGTACGTGTCTCTCTCACTCTTTTTGCATCTCTCTTCCTACCTCTCTTCCTTAATTTATAGCATCTACGTACGTATATATGCAGAAAGTATCAAAAACTCATGAACAAGCCAGCTAGCAGGCCGTGGTTATAAACCGTGTCATTATCCCAACCTAGAAAGTGAGTTTAGCTAACATTTTGTTAATTGGCGGATTGATCGAGTAATAATTATTATATATGTCTACTTTTATAGCATAAATAAATGATAGCTATACCTAGAAATGATCTCTCCCTATTCTATTTTCTTTGACGTTTGAACTGTTCTTTAACTTTTTTTCAATTCCGGTGATCCCTCTGTTTTGCTTATAAAAATTGTATGACTATAAAAATTTGGATATCAAAATGAGCAATGATATATTAATTATTTTTTATTATTACCTTTTCCTTCTTGTTAAATGATTGAAAAACTTTTATTATTTTTCACTTTATGATGTAAAAATAGGATCAAAGAATGATTTTTTTTTTCAAAATTATTTATGATCTATTAGTTATTACATGATCTTGAGTTGTTTTTTCTCTTTTCTCCTCCATTTTCTTAGAAACATTAGACCTCTGTAACCATTTGGATAGTAGCGATGCCCTAGTCATGATATTGTTACTCATAATTATTTTGTTATTCTTAACGTGACATTAAATATATAATTATAAAACTATTTATTATTTTTCATTTATCAGCTAATCATTTAATCCCAGGATAAGAAATGATGGTTAAAAGATGATAAATAACATTTATATATCTAGTGCAATATACATTAAGTTAAAATGACCAATGCAAGTATAATTAACATACATGAATTATATATAGAAAATGAAAAAAGAGAAAATTATACTAAATTAATGACTGTTTAATAATATATTTTTGCTGAAGGAGAGAAATATATATAATTGTTTTGTGAATTGAGAATAATTATATATATATATATGCGTCGACAAGTTCTACCTAATTAGGTAGTAACGATTAAATTCGAATCATTAATTCAGCCTGGTTAGGGCCTAGGGGGCTTCGCTAGCAACAAATATTCAAGAATATATATAAATTTATATATGGTTTGATAGGTATTGATTTACTTGTTTTTTGTTTGCGGGTAGAAAATTCTGGTCATTTACTTAAACGTGGCTTCTTATTGTCACTTTCTTTGTCTGATTTTATTGTACAAACTTGCATCGATCTCTGTCCAAGACTACTTATGTATATAGTAAATGTAATGTGTGTTTTTGTCTGCATGTTGTTATCTATCGGGGCATAACATTTACGGATTTATTGCTCAGGAAAATGAATTTTTATAGGATTCTGAAGCGATCAGATCCAGTACAATAGAAACGCTCTTTAGGGACGAAAACTTTCGTCTCAAATTGTAGTCATTTCATCTTAAAACATTTTTTGAGACGAAAAAAATTCATCCCGAGCTCTTTCTAACAATATTGTCCCAAAAGATATTTTGGGATAAAAATTACTATTTCGTCCCAAAATATATCTTTTGGAATGAATTTGAAGGAAACCCTTCGAACATGTTCTAACGGTGATTTTTTTTTTTTTTTGTCACGGTTAAAATTCGTCCTAGAATATCGTTCGAGTGGGTACAATTTTACGTTCGAACTTGATTAATTTGTTTGAACGATTGGAAAAAAAATGTTCAAACAAAAATACATTAGATACCTGTTCGAACGGTATAAATATAACTTTCTGTTCAAACATTAAAGGGGCGGATCGAACGGTATAATCGTTCGAACAGGGTAAAAGTTATGTTCGAACGCTATGAAAATAAATGGCGTTCGAACGTTATGTAGTCGTTCGAACAATTTAATAAATGGCATTCGAACAATAACTATAGCATTTAAATTCAATAATAAAAAATCAAATAGACATTCATAATATTTGAAAAAATACATTAGAAATTGTTTAATACTCACAAAAGTTTTATAATAAGTACGAACTAAATAAATAACTGTGACACTGGCATTGTTCGTACATAAATAGATAATCCCAAAATCTGTACTGTTGCTTGGAGGCCTGCACTGTTGCATAAGTTGCTGCATTTGGAGTTGCATCTGTCTTTTGAACTCTTCTTTTTGTTCTTCATGCTGTTTGATGTGCATCTCTATGTCTGCTTGTTTTGCCAATTGAGCCTCTAACTCAAGTTATCTTGCAGTCAATTCTTCGATTCTAGAATTCGCATGCTCTAGCGCTATAGAAGTCGTAGAGGCAAATCCGAAAGAAGAGTTAGAGGGAGAATGCTTTACATAGCGACCCAAACCCTTCAAATATCCTAAACGTTGACCCAAGACTTTTATAAAAATACCAATATCACTTGTTGAGGAAGTTTGATCTGACGCAGATTCAGCACGTAGGGCAACCATTTTATCCTAGACATATATAAAATAAAGAATTAATATCTTCATAAATATTGTCATATATTTAATTAAAACATGTTATAATACTTACATAATTTTCACAAGCATCAGAATGAGTCCACTCTCCATTACGATCAATGTGCGATGCAGCATATAATTTTATCAGATCATAATTGATATCTGAATCTTGCTATAATAAATATGTGTTAAGACATAAAATCATTCTGATTCATCCAAATAATTAACTATATCCAATAAATAAATAAAAATAGCAATACCAATTTCTTAGAGAGGCGATGGAATGATCTTGAACCTGTATGATGATTAATATTTAATTTTGATCTATTTGTTTTGTTTATAGAATTTTGCTCTTGCAAAGAAATTGAAGATATTATGAAGCGAAATGATAAATAGGACAAGTAAAATAATTAATTTAATTATACCTGATATGATGAATCCTCAAACATGTCACAAAATTTTTTCCACTCAAAAAGTCAGACATCCTGAAAATGATGTTGGCGTGCATCTTCCTTGTTCTCAAACTTATTATAATGCTCATGGCACCTCATCTTATATTTACAGAATGCATTACTCATAAGTTTTTCCATAGTCTTACGCTCCTCTCTCCGACCAAAATTTAATTTGAAATCATTCTTAAAAAATATAGTCACAAACATATTATCATTTATAATATTCTAAATTTAAGTAAAATATAGAAATTTATTCTACTAAATAAATATTTTAAACATTACCAAACAACGCTTCTTGATAAACTCTTTAACATCTTGGGGGACTTTCTTTTGTCCTTCACCTCCGGTATGTTCATCAAGAATGTTAATCTTGATCTTACCTACCTTATGATTATTTTCTAATAACATACCTCTAGTGGTGCCTCGACCTTGACGAGATTGTACTGTAGACTCTATAAAATATAATATTGTAATCAATCTGTATTATATGTCTATTATATGACCTTTAATAACTTTTATGAGTATTAGATTTTTACCTTGTTCTGTAGAGTCAATATCTAATAGTGAGTCTAAATGAGAGCTAGGAGCAGATGGAGATGGGTTGCGAACTTCCTCCCTCTTTGGTGGTATAATTTCAAACCACCGATACATTCCATAAGTAAAATATTTGTCATCAAGTGTACTATATAAACACATAATTGGTCAATCATAATCTGTATCAGTTTCATTTGACAATTCACTCTCATCATCTGTAGATACTTCAGACGATTCAACATTTTTCTCAATTGTCGCATCAACAATTTTAGCCTCAATATCTTCTCCATTTAATGGAATCATCTCATACTGGCTCAAATCCACAAACAAATTAAGGCTGGTTGACTCTCTTGGTATGCTTCTTGAGTAGAGGAATTATCTTCTTCTTCATCATGTCCTTCCGCCTGATGGATAACATCATATATATTTCTTGGAAAATATTTTTGTACTACTCACCATTGATTTTCTAACTCCGGGTCATCTAAGTAGAATACTTAAGATGCTTGAGAAGCCAAAATAAAAGAATCATCTTTTGTACCATTTTTTTTTATGTATCAACACTAAAAAAATATTCATCATCACGGACTCCAGTTCAAGGATTGCTTACATCTCACCAATCACACTTAAACAGATACACTGCAAGCTCACCCAAATATTTCATTCCAATTGTATCGACAATAACCCTATAGAAATCAATATTTTCTCCATCATGACTTCCTTCGACTAGGACACCACTATTTTGGATTTTCCTATAACAATCTCGGTCCATTGTGTAATACCTACTTCCCCGAAAAATACATGCAGAATGTCGAGCAGCGTCTCGATGGGACACGTGCCAATGCATACAGTTCATCTGATATATCGTTTGGATTATTCGCATGCATTTGTACAACCTACATATTGAGTAAAGCATATATTATATCAAAATTTAAATCAATATTTTTTCATTGGATATTGAGTAAAACATATGTAATGTCATTACCCGTTCTTTAAACCATCTCGAAAACTCCTCTTCATGTTTCTAGTTTATATAATTTACTCACAGTTTCTTGAGCACGTTAATATGATGACTGAAATTGATGATTACTACAAATCTTTTATATTCTTAGAATTTTTTTAAAGTAAATGAGCAAATTTAAATTAAGAAAAAGTTATAATTTATTTCAAGTGGTTCTCTATCTCAGGGCAATTGTTCAGTACATATCACTGAACTTTCTCAAACTCTCTTCCACACAAGTCATAACCACGCACTACATCAATTGGACGTATTTGTTGGGAAAACACAAAAAACACATTCCATTGTCTTGCTCAGTCAACGTCAAAGTTTCTTTCTGGCTGATCAAATCTAGTGTCACCTCTGTGGAAACTCATACCTAGTGTCAACTCCGATCAAACCTAGTGTCAACTCCGATCAAACCTAATGTCAACGCCGATCAAACGTAGTGTCCATATCATTTCCCAGTGATCTCGGACCTGAAATGAGCAAACTCATCATGAAATATGGATCTTTCATACACTTCCACGGTGGTAGATTATACGGCATAAGTGCAATGGGCCAAGTACTATGACAAGTACTCATGTTCCCAAACAGATTAAATCCATCTGTTGTCAACCCAAGTTGCACATTACGCGATTCTTCAGTAAACCATGGGTGTTCCTGATTAAATTCCTTTAACACCTGGGAGTCAGCAGGATGTGACAAAATATCATCGTTCCTTACTCTCCCTGATGAGTGTCATGTCATGTCTACGATCATTGCGCGTGACATAAATAGTCGTTGTAATCTAGGTATCAATGAAAAGTGGCGTACGACCTTTTGCAGCACAATTTACTTGTCCGATGTCCATCATGATTCGTGGCATATGGGACACTCGTTTAACTGCTCATTCTCTCGCCAAAATAATATGCAGTCATTCTTACATGCATGAATTACGTTGTAATAAAATCCGAATCCTCGTTTCAACTTTTTTGCTTTATAAAAGTTACGAGGTAAAGTTTTGTCAGTCGGCAGTGCCTCTTTAAACAGTTTAAGTAACATATTGACAGCCTTATAGCTAATCGACACATTGATTTTATGTGAAGCAGTCTCATGGTAAATGACAACTTACTGTGTCTTCTACATCCTGGATATAGCTCACACTGTGAATCATTCCACAATTGTGCAAAAGTGTTATGGCCCCCATCATTTGAACTTGATGTATCCGTGTCACCTTCATCCATAAACATTCTCGCACCGATGTCACCTAACATTTGTTCCATATCCTCATCGTATTTATCTCCAACAACCTCTGTTTGTACATCTTCATCGATATCTTCTTCTTCATGTGGAGTCTCAAATGAAGTTGGATATGGTTCGCCGTGTGAGACCCAATCAGTATAACCCTTGTCAATACCTTTGACAAACATATGCTCTTTCACCAAGTCTATCTTATGAGAATGCAAATTCCTGCATTCTTTGTATGAGCAATTTTCCACTATAATAATTTTACTTCACGCGCTACAATATACGTTTGAACGGTTAAATTTAAACATTCGAATGATGAATCAGCACTGTTTGAATGGTTTCATTATTAGGGACAAAATATTTCGTCCCTAACTACGCATTCGAACGGTATACATCTTCCTTCATTTTTTTGGGATGAAATATGAAATTCGTCCAAAACAAACTTTTTTGGACGATTTTAATTTTGTTCCAAAACAAAATGGTCCCAAAAGATGTTTTTTGTTGTAGTGAGATATGGATATAACATATATATATATATTATAAACTAGTACCGTAATATTTAATCTAATTACTAAAACTCAGGAAAAAAATGAAATACTAAAACAAGTGGGTTCTGATTTTAAATTTGGATTTTTCTACATAAATACTTGATTAAATAATAATGTTCTAAGACTTTAATACTTGAATATTATATAACTTTCGGGTGTGAAATTACCCAAGTACCCCTGTATTTAGATCTCACGCTTCACCACACAATCAATCAAATTGATTAGTCATTCGGTATGTGATAATCTGAAAAATAATCAAATACATAAAGTAATAAAAGTGCTTAAGATTGATATTGGTTACGAAGGAAAACCCTTTGAAGAACTCTTCAAAGGTAAAACCCTACAGGGCAGCCAATCCCAAGAAAGTCAACCTTATTATTTGAAAATCAATTACAAGCAATTCTCAATTACAAAATCTTTGTAACTTAACGCTCTTAATTGACCAAAAACACGACCCATTTGTCTTCTACCACAGTAGCAGCCAGAACCCCTGGCAATCTTCAATCTATTGACTTCCTTCCTAGAACTCGAGTGGTTGAACTCGATCACTTCAACTCTAACACAAAATAAGAATACACTCAATGAGAGAAAGAGAAAGTATTAGAAAATTCTTCACACTCAAGTTCTTGGAGAACTCTCCAATCTACAAGCTCTAAGAAATAACTGATCAAATGATCAATCACCCAGTCGAGATCATCGTTTAAATAATCTGCCCAGTATTTAATCTATAGTAGGACTCTGCTGGGAACGAGTCTGTTGAAACTTGGCGCTAAGTCTTCTCATCAGATATAATTTCAATTTAACTGGATAATTCCAAACTCCTTAAACTTCAGTTGCACACTATTTTGACTTATCTAAAATCTTATCTAGCAACCACTTAAATCAAATATTTTTTAGATAAAGATAAAATATTTACATTCATCCAATTTCAACAAAATGCCAACTTAAACAAATCTCTATCGTCCAAGTCATCTAATCCTAGTCACCACTTTTACATTTAAACGGTGGAAAAGCTAGCTTCATGAGACAATTCATGCAATATGCATGCATGCCCGATCGAACATGAAGTAGTACTACTTTAATTGGAAACAATTTTTGTTATTGCAATAATAATCCATAAGCTATATTGTTAGCTATATAATAGCTAGCTAGGTTTATTCGTACCTTTATTTGTTTGGGGAAAGAGTTAAATTCATAATTAAACAGTACGGCTTGAATTATAATTTGTGATGTCCCCATTCCTTATAATTAGCATGAAAATACAATAGTGAAAGAGGTTTCTTTATATTTCTATCAGATATATAAAAGACAGTTGATGTTTGGCATTAGAGTGTTTTTGGGTTACAGTGAGATGATAGTTTCACTCTACAGCTAATATTTTTATTCTCTAAAACATCTAGCTTAACAACTTTTTCATTTTCAATTAAAATAAATTTAGAATTAAACGAACATGCACACTTAAAAAAAAAAAAAAAAAAAAAAAACCCAACACCAAGGTGGCGCTAATTGGGGGGCTAGTTAGCTGATTTAGGCCACCGGCCATGAGGTTGTCCATGGTGGCCACCCCTATGGACAGCTCAGACCGAGCCAGTAGGGGTGGCCACAAGCGGTCTATCCCGAATTTGTTTCACATTTTTTTTTAGCTTCTAATTTAGTAAATAATATTTTTAAAAAAATCATTGTGTTTTTTATTTAAACATATTTTTAGTAGTTGACAGTCATTCAGACTCAATAAAGGTTGTGATGATGCATGCATGGCATGTATATACTCTACGATTGTGGAATTTTTTCATTTAAAAAAAATACAATTTGCACCCTCAACACTCAAATTAGGCTTTGTTTTTTATATATGGAGAAAATGTTCTAAATTATGAGATATATTGATTATAAAAAACCATCACGGTACCTTTGCATTCGATCCTAGATAATTGCTTCTCAATTAGTTCTCATCGTCAAAATAGAATCATAAAAAACATTTTTACATTTCGGGGATAAAATAAAACAATCCATAAGTTTTGGCACTCTAGAGATGAATTGCAGCGATTGTTTGCTCGTTGCAAGAATTTTTTAACTTTTCAGCGATCCACTGCTAGTAAATCGAAAGTCATTGTTTACTCTATGCGACGAAACTAAAATCGTCGCTAAAAATGACCAATTGCGATGATTTTGTTTGCAACAGATTAAAAATCGCCGCAATTGACCATTTTTCTTGTAGTGACAGAGTGACAATTACATATATACTTTGAAGGGGCCTCTCTAGGACTTGTATAAAGATTAAGGGTGGGTTTGGATGTTGAAGTGAGTTGAGTTGAGATGATAAAATATTGTTAGAATATTATTTTTTAATATTAAAGTTGTTTTGAAATTTGAAAAAGTTGAATTGTTTATTATATTTTGTATTGGGATTTGAAAAAGGTGTAATGATGAGTTGAGATGAGTTGGGATGAGTTGGGTATCCAACCTAGCATGCATGGGTCTTTCCTGCACAACTTAGGTGGAGGGCGAATAACGCTTCCTTCCAAAGGAGTCCTGTTGTGAACGATAAGAAGAAAAAGTAAAGTAAAAACAAAATCAATCACACACGATATACAAGATTTACATTGTTCGATAACGTGTCTATGTTCACGAAGCTACAAATGATTTTATTCTCTTGAAAGTCAAATACACAGTACAGTAATACAATATGCACCCATATGGAATAGTACTATATATATGTGTGCGTGTGTGTGGTAAAATCTAATTAGGGCAATTAGCACGTAAACCCTAATTAGAAGTCGGGTTGGACTGGTTTAGGCTCTAAAATCGGGTCAAAAAATCTAGGCAGATAAGCTTGCACTCCATGGCCCAAGCCCCATTGAAAGTCTATAAAAACGTTTCAATCAATTATTGTCGGGTCTGATCATCAAATCAAGCCGTCACAAAAATAAACTAGATTCCACCAAAACAAGCCCAACAAATTCAAGCCATTAGTGAGATACCACTCTAGAAGAGGCAAAATTCTAACATCTTGTCACTATCTACCGTTCAAGAAACAATCTTAGGTAAAAAGTTTCTATAGGGCGTAGAGCTCCCAAAAGGTAATGGAAGGGTGGAAATTAAGATTGCCTCGGGCTAGATGAAAATGACCCTTTAGTGCAAAGGCAGAAGGGTGTTTGACTACATGATCCACCCATCAATTAGGACGAAAGTCAGCCTTAATGATCCAGCAGTGCCAAGTGGAAGGGCTGTCCCTCAATAAATAAGCGTTATTCTAGGAATAACAAGTTGATCTTCTCCCAAGAGCTCACATCAACGGAAGGTTTGGCATCTTGCAGTGCAATTTTTGAATTTTGAACTGCGTTTCTTAATTCTATATTTTGTACTTTCATGCATATATACATTAATAAAGTAGCCTAGAGATCAGAAACAAAATAAAATAAGATATACGCACATATCATTTGGCTTATTTAATCCTTCATATAACAACAACAGATTAGATGTTCATCAAATGCAAATGATAAACATGACCTAACCCGTCCCGGTTATTAGCGTCTATGCCGCAATCTGAACGTCGGACAATATTACAGACAGGTTCAACTTATTAAGACTGGTTTAGAGGAAGTTGAATGCCATCTACAAGTACTCCTCTCAAAGATCGACCACTGCCAACTGACTAAAATTCATGGGTGTCACAAATCTTGTTTCTGCACTATAGAGGGTAACAGCTGCCAATTCTGAAGCATATGCAGTTGGATGAAAGAGATCCCAAAACAAGTACTCTCGACGATTAGAACAAAGGTTTGGGCTTTGAAGATCCACGCAGGGTCCTCTTCCATTGAAACTTCCCGTTCCACAGCAAGCTGTTTTGACTTCCTTGAAGCCTGAGACAGACATTGGGAAGATAAATGGCAATGTAATTAAGTTTCCTCTTACCCTTCATGCCGCTTTGAATATGGGCAACGTGCAGTTTGACTAGTACTGTAATTGCAAATCACATACAAATAAAAAACTAAAAGATATGATGTTATTTTAAGTGCTTACCGAAGGCCCTTGGGTCTTCGATAATATTCATGGTCATTTCATAGACATCACCCAGTGAGTACTTGAATTCTTTCAATTCCGAGCTCAATCCTTGCAAGAGATCTTTCGTTTTCGTGTAAAGCATCCGAGCAAACTCATTCAATTCCTCCTTGCAAAGCCCGGTGTCACTAGAACGTTGAGATGGGCAGCACCCAATTGGTGCAACACCTGCAATGGCAAATCTTCGAGCCCCCAGGCCATATAGATTCTGCCATTTTAATTTCAGAAAAGATGTTGAACTTAGTCAATATCCTTTTCCATTGGGAACCATAACGATAATATGGAATGGAAGTGCTAGTGCAAAAGATTAAAAGAAAGAAAGGACATATATGGAGTTGCAGACCTTTAACTGGTCGTGGAAAGTGAATTGGAGAGTGGACATGAACTCTTGCTTGGATAAATCGCTATATGTATCTTCATAATCTAGGATGTCGTTAGATCCGACATTAATGAGGAACAAAGACTTCGAAAGCATACTAGCTGTTTGTGCAGGACCCAATACCTCAGTGATGTTTCGCATAACCATTCCAAATTGTTGGATCTGCTTTTCCATTGGCACCACCTCTTTCTGCAAGATTTCCATTATATATAAATAAATATATATATATATATATATATACATATTCACATCATGTAGAGTACTGATGTGTATTATCTAAAATTCCCCAAAATAAATATGTGTAGGTATATATGCGACACGATACAATATCCGCGTCTACAGTGGTAAAATAATAAGTACAATTGGCATTTATAAGGATAAGTTGAGATTTAAGACTAGGGCCTGGTTTGGATATATACAATACACCACAATTAACAAAAACACTTTTCAATTTTAAGTCTTCAACTATTTAATTTAATCATTACTTAATTATTACAACTTTATTAAACTTTCAAATAAAACACAAAAAATAATTTAACTTTTTTAAATTTTAAAACAAAAATAATATTAAAAAAATTATATTCTAACAATATTTTAATTTTATAATATTTTTATTCAATTTTTTCTCATTCCTTTTCCAAAAGCCCATAAAATATTCTAACTTAAACCATTTCTCATCTCAACTCAAATGTCTCACTCAATGTTTTGAATACCGTACCAGATGCCGTACCAATGAAGGTACTAAAACGAAATATTTCAATACCGGTTCTGTTTTATGTACCGTTTCGAGATAGTTGATATGTAAATAAATTATATATATAAATTATATTTCAAAATAATAGTCTATATACGAAACACATAGTATACCTGTACCAAACCGGTGGCCAGTATGGAAAATACTGACTGTACTAGTTGGTACGGTAAGAAATTAAAAATGCTGGTCTCACTACTATTAACAAATTATCTCAACTCATTCAACTCAAATATCTCACTACTATTAACAAGTTATTTCAACTCATCTCATCTTAACTCAATATCCAAACCAGTCCAATTTGTACGATAGAGGAAAAACAAAAGATCAAAGGGTTTTTTACACTTTAGAATCTTAGATCCCAAATTGTGACCAGTACTCATGTATGTGCAACTAGCAAGTTTGAAATATTGCACTACTCTCAATTAAGATTTGATTATTATATATTAAGGTTAATGCATAGTTATTATATATTATGATTTATGGTTAATGCACTACTCGCAAATGAGGGAAATGTGTCTCAAATAGATGAAATAATTTGGTAACCAAAAGTCAAAAGTGTATCTTTCTGAGACCAAATATATCAATTTTACCCATTTTTTTGGTCCTGTTTTGTCAAGAATTCCAGCTCCTCCTGATGCGAAGTTCACGCCCAGCTGTATGTTCTGCTTAAAACTGTACTGACGGCTCACAAGAAGGAGAAAGGGTGGCGGACTCTGCTTATAACCGAATTGCCTCACTGAAAAAAAAAAAAAAAAAAGGCCATGGAAAAATAGTATCAAATTAAATATAACTAACAAATCCTAGCATATATGTGAAATTATAAGCTTATGATCATGATCAGTTACTCCGATCGTGTTCAAGTAGATTGGTGTCAAGCTGCAGCTTCAAAGTACGTACGCAGCTAGATCACCTCTTAATTTTTCTTGTTATTTTGTTCCTACTTTGGGCAATTATATAATATAGCTAGTTATTAATTCATAAGCTGTACTTTGGGCATGCGCAATTTATAATATAGTAATTATTATATATACTTACAATCAATAAGAGGCCAGGCCTGCATAAGAGATCATGTGCATGCATACAGCAAGGTGTATAAATACCACTTTCCTATTTCAAAAGAATATAATAATTTTCCATATATTTTGTCATATATAATTACCATGAGCAGAATATCATTTTAATTAAAAAGTAAATGGTCCAATATTAAATTCTTACATGATCAATAAGCTGCCTACTGTAGGTATAATTAATTATAAATAGTGCTGGCCGTGTAATTAACAACTAATATTATATATTCCTGTCAATTGAAATTCAAATGAATATTTATAATTAATGGACTCATCCTGCAATATTATTCCTCTCCTTTTTCAAGAAAATTAAAAAGAAAAAAGAAAAAACAAATTAAGAGCTTATAAATTGAGTACCAATTTGATCAGCAGCGTTGAAGCCATTACTGAACCTCCCTGTTGGCTTGTAGAAAGGATAGTCGATCCCGTTATAAGGGAAGTTGGCCCTCGCTGTAGAATTGTTCAATAAATTGTTTGTCCCAACATCAGCAATCGAATCTCCGAATATGAAGATGGCCGGCACTTGTGCCTTGGCTACGTGCATGAAAATCATGAGCGCCGCCAAACAAAGGCCGACATCATGAAAGTAAGAAAATGGGACGACATAATTCCAACATTTCTTTGCCATGATCATGAGAAGAACAAAGTAGTATGGCCGCCCAAGGTTCCAATTTCTGTACCCTTTCTGTGTGTCCTCAACTCTTTTACGAACTCTACCTTTTATAGGATTTGCATAATATTATAGAAAGTATAAAAAATGATCAAGCAAGCAAGGTTAATGGTGTCATTGTCCCATCCTAGAAAGTCATGAGCTAGCTTACATTTTGTTTATAATTAATGGCGGATTGATCTAGTCATTAATCAATCTGTAATTGTAAGCAAGGCACAACAATATTAATATATACTCTATATTTCCTTCGATCTTTAATTGAGCATTGGGAGAGAGAATTATTTTGTGAATTGAGAACTTATGCGGCGACAAGTCCTGCCTTAGGTAGGAACGATTTGAGTCGTTTTCAGCCTGCTAAGAGCCTAGGAGGATTCGCTACCAACATATATTCACGAATTTTGCAAAGAATCTCTCCTCGAAATGGCAATATTTTTGTCGCTGCTTAACCTTCTATTTGCATAGAGTTATAATTATAACTAGGTCATAAAGGGATCGATATACTTGTTTGTTTGCGTGTGTGTGTATATATATATATATATATACATACAGAAGATGCATGCATGTTGGTGATAATTTTAAACGTGCGTGTGGCCTCTTATTGCTAGCTAGGTTCTTTGTCTGATTTTAATGGACGAACCTGCATCGATCCCTGTCCAATATTACTTTATATAATATGAAAGCATGGGTGTTTATATGCATTTTGTGCATGTATCATGATGTATCTATCTATCTATTGAATAATTAGTTATGGATTATAGCTAGGTTAGAAAGATCAACTCTATATGATCATGCGTCTCTTAAACACGCTTTCCCTCTTTAACTTTTGGAAAGATCAGTAACGTTTTGGTTTGGACTTGGTGTAAAATTCTGTTTACATGAAGGCTGACACATCAGCTGTTTGATTAAATGATACATCGAGACGTACGCAATCATCTCTAATTTAAAAACAAACTCGAGCTTGCACCATCTTTCTACCATTTTTATATTAGACTTCGCACGTCTGGCAAGATTTTCTCAATTAAAAAAGGTTTGCAATGTTGTCATTCTTCATTAACACAAAGATATAATCATCCAAAAGAGTTTATGTATAAGTTGAAATAATGGGAATTTTGTTACAGGGGAAAAATATGCATCGGCTATTACTAACAACTCTGCTTTATATACATAATATATATATTTACAAGAGGTTGTGTAGCATTGCTCTTATGTTGAGAGAACAAATCCAACAATCTTGCACATTCTTTTTAAATGATTGTTGGATTTGTTCTCTCAACATAATTAGGCCCAAAAGTACCTCTATTTTTATCATTTACAAGAATTTTGGGTGAACAAGCCTAAGACAGGAAAATCCAAACTTATCCATACGTAAAGTCCGAGCTTGGAAGGGATATCATGAGAACACCATTACTGAGTGCAGCCCCTAGCTTGCTCCCAATCGTGCTAAATAACCTTGCATGGCCTCTGTATCTCCGCGGCTGTTCAAAAACTGGTTTTTGTTCCTAGCTTACGCAAGGTTAAGATGGATGGCCATGGATGTATGATGTGTGTGTAATATACACTCATGGTTATATTCATGAGTACCCATCCATTCTGCATTTCATTTGTAAGCTGACAGCCATCCTGATCTTCGCTCTTATAGTCTTACCCTTTTTTTATTGTTTTTATATTATTATTTTTACTTTTAAATTTTATCTTCTTATATAAATTAGTTGTTGTTCTCTTATTTTTATATTTGACGGCTAGTTAATCAACAAAAATTAAGAGTTGAGATTGAGAAAAAATGCAAAACAAAGATAAAACTTACCTTATTGATTAATGATAAAATTTGAAATTATTTTATGAAACCCACAAGTCGGGTTTAAATAACATTAAAATTCGAAATTATGAGAATTTTCTCAAAATAAAAATTCAAATTATTACATAAAAAATTAAATACGTATGTAAATAAGAATCGTGTCAAAAATTTGGCAAAAATTAAAATCAGAATCAATTCTGATATGATATATTTCCTAAGAAGGGAAAAATGAACGTAAGTAGATAATTTGGAAAAAAGATAATTGATATTGTCCTAATCCAATGAAAATCAAACTTTTGTTTATCGTATTTGCATAGATTTACCTATATAAGTTGAACATAATCAATATAGAATCTGGACTGTACTCTGTATAAATTTAGAATTTGCCTCGACGACAAAGTGTACGATGATCAACATTAAACTAGTCGTTGAAGTACTTGTTCTTTTGTTAATATTTTGTCCTTTTTCTCTCACTTTTTTCCTGCTTCGAGGTGTTTATACCGCTATTGCTTATTAAGTAATCCCGACAATTTCCTTGAGATAATAGTCAATGAGGAGATTCTGATCGTCATGGAAACTATTGTATATTTTTTATCAAAATGATTGATCATGCACGATTGTACATATTTCCAAGCATCATTAATTAATACGATTGTACATAGTTCCAAGCATCATAGAAGTTGTGTTGGTTGATTGTTCTATTTCTGGTTGGATATAAGGGATGGTTTTAGTGCTTTATTTGTAAATCCCTAATATTAGTTATGTTACCACTGTTTTCCTCTACCATAAGTGGGAGTTATTAATAAAATTGAGACAGTGTCACTATTAGGCATGTGGCCTTTGGCTCTTTAATAAAAAAATAAAAAAAAGTGCTACTAATTGTACACTGAACAGCACTAAATTAAACTAGAGTGTCTGTCCGTGTAATATTTCCGCGTCCAAAGCATTTTCCATCCAGATATGATCATCAGTATATATGTGGATCACTTTGGCTCGCAAATGATCAATACATTCCAAATAATTAACATGAAAATACAATCATCAAAAGAGTACTTGTTATTTGCAGCCTGGAGGTGTAGATGTCAACATGCACGTTTCTATACATTGAGATTGTGAAGTACATTTTTTACTGATCTTGTTCTGCTAGTTGACCAAAATTCATTGGCACAACGAAGTCCCGTTTCCCTTCGTAGTAAAGTATATAAGCCAAGACCCTAGAAACGTTTTCTGTGGGATGGAACCGGTCCCAGAAAAAGTAAGTCTGTCGATTCTTACATAACTTGGAATTTGATCCGCATGGAGATTCTGCGTTCAGTGTCCCATCTCCACAACAAGCTTCTTTTAACTCCTTCCACTGATCATATGCTACAAATTAGAAAATTTGGATTTTCAAGTTCTTGCAGATCATGAAACTCTATCTCTCTGCCATTTGAAATCAAGAACTTAAAAGGATCTTAATCCCATTTTATTTTATGCATGCACTTTCGTTAACACTTAAAACTTCTCAAATATATAAATATATATATGTATATATATTTATATATAGATTAGTTCTTTTCCTTCACTTATTTATAAGTGTGTGTGTGTGTGTGTGTGTGTAATTTGTTTGAGAGTCGAAACTTACGAGCTTCTACGAGTTGTAGCTGGTGCTGAAGATCGGGAATGTGAAGTAGTAAATTTGTCATTTTATAGGTGTCTCCAAGTGAGTAGGCCATCGCAGGGTACTCTGAGGTTAGATTCTGCAGGAGGACTTGCAGTTCCTGAAAGAACACTAGAGCAAACGGATTCAATGCCTCCCTGCACCCACCACTCTCATTGAAAGTACGTTGGTATGGGCAGCACCCAATTGCTGGCACACTAATTATGCCAAATTTTGTTGCCCCAAGATCTAGAAGACTCTGTAAATCAAAGCAAAATTTCACGATGATGAATAAAACGTCAGAAAACAAAAAGGAAAGAAAAAAGAAAGGAAGTGCTCCAATTAATGAATTGCAGCAATCTCTCCCCTCTTTTAACTTTTAATGGCCATATATGGTACCATAATTCAGTGTTCTTTTGAGAGTCACATATATATCTGCTGGCGCCCATATAGAATCACATTTAATATTGCATGATCATGATCTGTCTCTTTTTAGCTAGCTAGCTAGCCAGCTAGCCACATTACCTTTAAATGAGTTCGGTAATTATCCATTAAAGTGGCGATAAACTCTTCCAGGGCTTGTGTCTTGTTGAGAAAAAAATATTCAAAGATGTCATTGCTTCCCACACTGATGAGAAAGAAAGACTTGCTAATGATGTTCTCCGGAGATCCACCCATTGCTTCTGAGAGATTGCTGTGAACGGTTGCGAATTGTTGGACCTGATCCCTCATGGGAATAACCTCTGTCTGTATATATCATGCTTGATGATCAGTAAATTAAATGTTGTTCAATTAATTAATCACGGTCCAAATTAAATCACAAGTTGCCCAAAAGTTAATATTGTGGGTGGGTGTGTGCGTTACTAGAGGAACCCTTTCTTTTATCATGATGCAGGTTACATTAAGATCAAACGGGGCACCCATTTTTTGTTGTTTATAAGTTAAAACATTGAACATAAGGTCGAATTCTGCTTGAGCTATATATATATATATACATATATATATATATATATTGGTTTTAATTTTGTAATTCGCTTGCATGCATGCATACCAGTCAAGTTGTTTGACCTGGAGAAGTAGAATATTGTTTAAAGTACTTCGAATCTCAATTGGATTACTTGATCGTGCCTACATCTCATGATATGTTCGTGCATGCTTGATGTGCATCAAAAAAGTTAAGATAGGAAAATTCTGAAATCTAAAGTGCTACTGGTTAATTATGCGGTTTCTCAATCCCATACATAGAAGATGCTTACAAGTGATCTCTAATAGTTATTAACTGAAGTTGCAACGTCCATAGAATGATCAAATTTCATGCGTAATGTTGCTCTCCATTCTGAATTTTATCATATATAATGGTCATCTCATATGGTATGATATATTTTAAACAATTTTATAAGGCCATCATTTAAATAAAAACTACTTAAAATGCAGTACATCAACCGATGATATGATCACTATAAATGATCAGTTGAACAGGTTCTTCAAGACAATACTAAATTGGGACTAAGTAAGCATAGCTACAGTTATGGATTGTGCAAGCGCTACGTATTCATTTTAAAAAAGAGTGAGGTTCACTATTAAAAAATTATTTTTTTCATGAAAGCTCCATATTTATTACATTTTTTTTGAAAAGAAGTACGTAGTATCTACACATCTTATAATTGCAAATATCATTTATCTTTGGTGGAAAATTGGTCTCAAAGGACCTATTTTAGGGTTGACTTAACAAATATTTTAGGTTGATCATTATTTCGACCTTATAAAACACCTAAAAGAAGGAAAATGTTTTCAAGAAAACGAAATTTTCTTAACATACTAAACTATTTGAACTTTAGTACCTAAAATAGGATAGAGATGGACATGATATAAAATAAGAGAAACACTAGTTTGCCCTCTCAAGTTGACCGCTGGACAAAAAAAAAATAATAATAATTAATAATTAAGGAAGTAATTTTAAGTGTATTGAAATTTTTTATTTATTTTTTAAAAATCTTTAAATGTATTAAAAAATATGAAAAGATAAAAATAAAAATAAAAAATAAAAAAATAATGTTAGGCTGTAAGGGTGGAGCGACAGATCGAGCAACCCAACCCATAAAATAAAGGCCTGCATGATTATTTATATTCGAGATATTCACTAGCTAAGATATGATCTGAAATGCGGTAGAATTCACATGTCTATTTTCTCGCTCTAAACTCTGAAATTCAAACAAAACTCAAGGAAATCATCTGAAAAAAGAAAAAAAAAAAAGAAAAAGAAAAAAAAGTAGATGTTATTTATATGGTAGCAATAGCAAAGAAATGGAGAAATAAACAGTAAAACATTGTAGGAAATGAGATGTCTTGAGCTCAAAAAAATATCAACATGTATGGATCCAGGGAGCTTACGTATGAAATATTTCCGGTATCGTAGAGAAGTCCGGATCCTCCAGAGGCAAAGTTAACGCCCCTGAAGTTTTGGACACTCCTTAAATACTTGATCCTGTGCTGGTTAAGAATGTGGAGAAAAGCTGGCGGGCTCTCAGGGTAACCCATAAACTTGACTGAAGAAAAGAAAAGATATGAATGGAGAAAAAGTCATTATATTTCTTAATTTGCACAATAATATATCCAATATGGTTACCAAATCAGTTCTCTTACCTAAACAATCAGCTGTGTTGTAACCATTACTAAACCTTCCCGTTGAGACAGATCCTGGATAGTCTATCCCATTATACGGCATATCTGCCTTTGCTCCACTCTTATTCAAGTAATTGTTAGTCCCAACATCTACGGTTGAGTCCCCAAATATGAAAACAGCAGGTACCACAGGTCCGGTAGGCTTTGGTGCCGGTGCTGGCACCGCATGAGGTGGAGGTGGAGGTGGAGGTGCAGGTGCAAGTACTGTCGGTTGAAGGGCAGAAACCACAGGTGCAGGGCCGGGCATCGCAGGTAAAGGTTGGGAAACATGCAAACAAACCATGGCCATGATAAGGAAAACGGAGAATGAAATTAATGTGTTGGCCATATATGGCAAAGGTTAGGGTCAATCTTGTTAATTAGTGTTACAAACCATGCAGTTCCAATCTAAGCTTGATTATCTGCTTTTATGCCTTAACATGTACTGCAAATTTATAGGTACGTACGTACGTAGGAAGTATAAAAAAAATGACAGAAACGGGAAGGAACTGTAGTAGTAGTAATTGTCCAAGGGGTCATTGTCCAAAGTTCCAGTCTGTATATAGGCACGTAAGAGGAGAAGAGGTTGATTTGTTGGGCGGATTGTTCAAAGCCACCACAGATTCTTGCGTCATGCGCTGATACTATGGCTCCATCTTCTCTATGTTATTAAATTGACAAAAAAGAGAGCCACATGATCTTCCTGCACCCATCTTAAATCTAATATTATCTTGTACCAAATGCTTTTTTTTAATCAGATCATTAATACGTGTTCCAAAACATACAAAATGTTAGGAACCAATATGAGAAAAAGTAATAAAAAGTGAAATCAATCACCCACGATACAAGATTTATGTGGCTCAACAATGTGTTTACATTTACAGAATTAGAAAAGATTTTGTTCAGATGATAATAAAAAAATACATCGTGGCAATTATATTAAATAATATTGTGAAATCACCACTTCGTGTCTCAAAAGCTTAAGCTGATAGGAAGAGATATATTTTATTATTTATTTTATATCTTAATATTTTTCCTCACTTGTAAAGTTGATGGTCTAACTCGTGGTGATGATCTCTTCCTATCACCACGTCTAATATTCATGTTTGAATTTCACCACGTCTAACAAAAAGGGACTAAACAACTAAATTCTTTCGATAATGTCTAATATTCATGTTTGAATTTCAATAACATGAATAGACTTCATTCCCGCATGATCCAAACAAAAGGGACATCTGCCTCAACGACAAAGTTCGTGATTATCAACATTAAATTAGTCGTTGTAGTACTTGTCCATCATTATGCTTATGTTTTGTCCTTTCTTCTTACTTTTTTCCTGATGCGAGGAGTATAAACCGCGCGCGCTATTTATCAAGTAATTCCCATTTTCCTAGTTATAATTGACAATGAGGATCATGGCAATTATTTAATCATAATGTCATTCTCTAAAATGTAGCTCTCCAGCCAACTAATTAACAGATGTACGTGTAATATTATAGTCCCTTTTCACTTTGATCTCTAGACCGTTCTAGTAGTACTGCAGATGCCAATACCATTTTACCTTCCCCGGCCCCATCAATACACATGAGATTCCAGAAAAACAAACCGCATATAAATATATATATATATATATAATGTTTTGAAAGACATATATAATTCATTCATCACTTAATTCCCTAAGATTAAAGCATGATGAATTAAGTCATGCATGTACTGGTTTTCATCTTATTCATATACTTATATATATGTATGATTATTCATATACGTATATAAATAATCATACACAAATACATATCATTTCCAGGCATCATTAATACGATCGCGTATGTCCAGGTTTGATATTCATTTTGTAGGTCAGTACTTAGGCTCACATATGTACTAGGTTTAATGTCAAAGGAAATTTTGTTGCGGACGATCGATAATGGGGAAGAAAAGAAATACTGCATGCAGCACATGTTTGATTTCACCTTGTAATTAGCTAGCTTCATCCTTGATCATGACTCGTCTACTAAATATCTACTTATAATATACACAACTATGTTGATTAATCTCTTGCAAACACTAGTACTAATAATGTCTACATGATGAATTTTAATCTACCAACGCTAAGAATGTTGGGATATTTCTATTGGGTCCCGGCCACTTTGCACGTATTAGCACTAGAAAGTTTTGAAGAAGGGTCTTACTTTATTATTTGAGCCAGAGCCGAGTAGATGACTTTTTATATATATATGAAGTGTATACAGAATGAATCAGCCGAGTAATGGCCAAATATTTACAAAAGGAAAGAAAGTACTTTCAGAATATTTACAACTAAAAAGGAAAGAAATAAAATGTTGTCAACTATGCTATATGTGCTGTCCAGGAATGCTACTCGGAATTCACTGCAAAACATGCGTGCCTTGATTTGATTTTGCTTGATTTACGGAACTTGCTTGACTTACGTTAACAGCACTTACATAAAAAGAAAGCATGCACCTACATGCCTTACCCCTTACATGTTGATAAAGAGTCCTGCTACACCTCCCGAGAGATGTAGTTTGAGAACTCACCGAATAGGTCAAAATAATTTTTTATTTTTTGTTTTATTTTTTTCATATATTTTTTTAATCATCATAAACATTTAAAAAAAATAAAAAATTCATAAAATCGTTAAAAAATACTTCTTTAATCACTAAGTAAAAAAAAAATAAAAAAAAAAGTTTCGGGACATCATTCGGGACACAATTTTCAGGAGCTTTAGCATTTCTCGTTGATAAAAGTGGAGCAATCTCTCTCGCCATCACCATCACATTCGTTGTCGACATTGTCGTCCATAGCACCGAACGTCCTCTCTTCATCTTATCTATGGGTGTAATCGGTCTTGTCGTAGGGGTTACAAACCGAAAATATGGTTAATAGTTAATGGCCTAAAAATAGGGGCCCAATTGGCTAATGGGCTTATTGGACCCAACGACGGGAGAGGAGGCGAACATGGGGACGGGGCCTTGCCCAAGGGTGAGAGGCCCGGCCCAGGGGCAAAACCTCTCTCCTACCTAATATTATTATTATTATTAATAAAAAAATGATAAGCTTATAATTAATTTACAACTAGTTTATTATTCTATTTAAAATAAAAGGTAGTTAAGTAAAATTAAAATTATCTTTTAATAAAGTGTCACAATTACATTGGTTGATTTAAAATGACTTATAAATTAATTATAAAATAGTTGTAGGTGTATCATTATCCGTTATTAAATAAAGTCACAAAGAAGGCAAGTTATCAACAAATTTTTCTGGGAATAAAATAACTACCGAAGTTTCCACATATTTGTTTAAAAATGAGTTAGGAACCGTGGTTGTGAACAAATTGTGTAGTCCAAGGCCATATGCTTTTGAAATCATGGTGTGGTTCACTATCCGCATATATAATGATATCAAAACCTGATGACGTGTCCATATGTTTACCGAACATCTCCTACCTTATGGCCTCCTATAGACCATCAATACATGCAGCAATCACATCCCTATATGTATTTCCTCTCCAAAATTTGATCAACTTTGGACGTAGAATCCATATATATGTATTCATACATACATACATAACACTGGTCACAGAGATGATGGAAGGATGAGCATGACCGGCAAACACGTTATTGGTATTTGGGTTGAACAACCGGTCTGGTCCGTCTTTTGTTGGTTGAAATTATATGGAACCAGCTTCTTGTCTCAGCTAACAGTCATCCAACCACATCTGACCCCCAACGTGTCTGTCTTTGCATCATCCCATACCTTACATAAATCAACTTTAAAAATCCATACGACATTTTTAAGTTACATATTTTCCCCAATAAAGAAAATAAACACCTCCTAGAAGATGATGACCATATGTTGTTTTCTCTTTTCAGTTTTAGGAAATATATTAATTATTATATCTGTGTATATATCTTATTTTAATTTAAGAGAAGAGTTTCAGCTTAAAAAAAAAATTATAAATGATGTAATTTTATATAATGTATTAGATTTATTTTATAATAAAAATAATTTTACAATTTAACGTATTATATAAAATTTTATGATTTTATTTTTAAAAAATCTCTTATTAAATAATAAAAAAATGCAATTAAATGCTGATCTGGTGGCGAATGGGTAGGATAGGGAGCCCATGGGCCGGGTCGATGCTAAAGGGTTCATATTTCATTATTTAACGTTTTCTAGAGACCAACAAACGGAGTTTAAACACTATATTGTGCTTCGGTGCTAAGCCAACGGAGCAGATATCTCCACAGCTCCGTCTCCAGCTCTCTCTCTCTCTCAAACCTTCTGGTAGTAGTAGTGATTGTTCTAGCCAGTTAGGTGCTTTGCCGTCACTTTTCTCGAGAAAAGTTTTTTCCCCTTAGAGGTGAACTTTCTAGGCAGAAGAAACAAGTTACTAGATGTTTCGGATATAACTCTCTTGCTTTTCTTAATTATGATGATGGAGGGTATTTGCCGCCCCGTCCGAGATACATGGGATCAAGCTATGGACCGATGCTACCGTATCTTTCCTTGTCTTTCCGATCGCGGTGTGTATACTCCGATTCTCTGTCATTTTCTCTACATTTTCAAAAAATAGTAATAATAATAATAAGACGAGAATGTTTTTTCAAAAAACTAAATGATACAAATAAAAACGACACGCCACGAGCATATGTATACATCTTTTAAATTTCTCCGGGGTTTTTCTTTAATGGGTTCTGATGTTTGTGAGCTGGTTTTCAGCACGGAGATCTTCGCTCGGTCTGAAATTGGCGCTGGTGACTTTGCATCTGGTGTACGCCGGCATTCTCTTTCTATTTGATGGAGATTTAATAGAAAATACGAAAAGTGAACCCTGGTATGTTAGTGCCTCTTCCCTCAAACAAATTTGGAATTGGGTCTTTAAGATCTCGTCTGGTTAAAAAAACTTATCTTTTACAGAGTCTCACACCTGAGCTCATATGAGCTAAAGTAAAAATAATAATTAATAAACAAATCGGGGCTTGCTAGAACGTATGCTTTTTGGCAATTAGTGCTGCTGCTTACTGAAAGGAAAAAACATTGAAAGGTCTTAAGTTCGCTTACTAAATCTAAAACGCAGTGGGATGCTGTGCTAGTCTCCCCGGGGGTTTAGGTTCCACGGTGAGTCCTAAGGCCTCTGCCGCATGGCGGTTCCCCGTCATTAAAAAATAATAATAATAATAAATAAATCAAATATAGATAATTACTACGAGTATTGTTGAAAATGAATCTCCTGGGGATTGTTTAATGTGACCTATGAAAAAACTCGTTTTCTCTAAAATGAGAGTAGAATGTCATAACTTGTGTAACGAATAGCCAAAAGCCAGGGTCTGATCTAAGAGCCACTCAGGGAACCAGAGGTGCTTCTTGGCTGATGTTAGGAACTAGTTATGGTCAGCAAGTTCAAGCAGGTAACTTGTTGTCATTTGATCAATTTAGCATAATTAGTTGAAATTTCTATCACCTCCTTGGACTTTTTTTTTTTTGATAAATAAAAATATTTTATATATCAAAAGGAGAAACCAAGTACACTGAAAGTATACAAGAAAACACCTTGTCCAAAATGACCCAACAAGCCCCTAAAGACCCAAAAAGCCCATAAAAAAACCACCCAAAATACATCAAACCCGACCCAACCCCTACCTTCCCGTAGAACTAAAACTCTACCCGAACACCAACCCTAACACCTTGATTCCCCCCCGTCTTCACAATGCCTTCTCTTTAGACTTCCCTCTAGATGAGCTACCACCCTTAGCGTCGTAGTTGATTGTCGAAAAAAGACGCTGTAACTCCCTGTTTTTCTTGAAACTTGATTTGGTTTCAAGCGTGCGGCTTGCCTCGATCGCAGTAATTAGTTCTTTAAATTGGTCTTCACATCCTCCATGTGAAATTCCCACAAACTGCTGAATCTCGTTAACTTTAGGCAAAATCCAATCCGCTATTGGAGGAAGAGAGACTAGGGGAGCCACAGTATCTAACTGCACTCCCGACTCTAGACATTCCTCTACATAAGGCACCAACGTCAAATCCATTGGTTCTCCAGTAACTCCATTGGTTCTCTCTAATGGTGTCGGGGTCCCCATTGGAGATTCTGGGGTGACAACAAGTCCCTTCACCTCTGGGGTGATAGTGGATCCTACATCTCCTTCAGGCCTTGACAGTACACCCTTTTCCTTCAACTCTGACGAGGGAGCCATAGTTTCTTCTAGGACCAAAGGTGTAAAACCAACTATCGATCTATCCTGTGTTATACGAACCTCCTTGGACTTTACATGCTTCTATCAGAAGTGTTTCTTCACATTCTGCTATTGAACATTCCCAGATTCACATCCCATCTGCAGTGTAATTTAGCACTGCTCTTTCTCAATAATAATGTAATTTTCGAGATTTGACTGTTAATGATATTATGAATATGCCAAAGTCCTATGCTATATCAATAAAATATCTTATTACTTATCAAAACAAAAATGAATATGCCAAAGTGATTCGTCATCATTTTCAAAATGGTTTTATGCTGATTTCTATTATTTCTTTAACCTTCCTGATAATTTATTTCTTGTCCAGGTACACTGCTTTATATTTGTTGTTGTTCTTTGCTACACTGGTTCAATACTTTATTACTTCTGGTTCTTCTCCTGGGTAAATATCAATTCTAATGTATTGCCGCAAGACTGAGATTTGGGTTGTGCTTAGAACACATGATCTCTCTAGTTTATTTTTAGTCTAACACGATTTTCTTTGTTTCTCTTCATATTTTTTTTAGATACGTAATTGATGCAATGAACGCTGTTACTGAGAAAATTCCAATAATTCAAAAGACACCAGTAACCTCAAAGTAAGCAATAATTTGATTTCTATACTAAAGGTTTACCATTAAAGACAAGAACCAAATTAGTGAAGTTTACATTTAATACCATCTTCTTATTTATTTTATTTGAACAATGGTTAAGCAAAGACAACCTGCTTCAAGCAAAAATGGAAGCTTGGTTATTACCGTGGATGGAAGTCAGTTGGGAAGAAATCTTCTAGGAAATAACACAACAACATGGTCGAAGTTGGTTATGGACATGTATCCCCCCGGAACATCTGCTAGGTAGGTAACTTTTTTATAGTTTTTTGTAGAATATTTATTGTATTTATTGTCGATACCTCTATCAAGAACTTATTTTGTACGTGCATATTATATGTGAAAACTACATTGAGGGAGTATTAAAGGGACAAGATTTTGTGCTAATGTTTGTGAATTTTCGATTGAAACTTGTTAGCTAAAGGACAAGGATAAACTTGAAACTTGTTGCTGGGGAAATGGGCTTTAGCCCAAGGGGATGTCGGTGTCTCAGATGGGCCCTTCCTGGAGGAAGAAGACGCAGCATGCAGGAGGCCCATTGGCGTGTGGACCCAGGCCATTGTCGCTAGCAAAGACCTAGACTGACTCGCCGAAGGCCACAGTAGTGTCGGCGGTAGCCTTGCTGTCGGCTGAAGCCGTATCGGAGCATAGGGGTGTGAAGTTGAGCAGCTATGCCGCCTCCGTAGCCCCTGTCGCCTCGGGACCTGCACAGAACAAGTCGACGGTGGCCTCAATTGTCTTTTCCGATGACAACCGTGCCTGTTGTCTCTCCAACGACAACTATGTCTAGGTTGTTGCAAACAACTGACTGTGACGTTGGGCAGACGCTAACGCTGACTACACAGTCGGCACTTGGAGAACTCTTGGCCCCAAATAGTGATGTTTTAGTGGTATTTGGAGAAGCAGACCATGATAATAATAAAAGAAAAAAAAAATGAGGAGCTTCCTGCGAAGGGGTCGGAAGGGGTGGATATGCAGCTAGCTATCTGTGAAAGGGAATGCATCGATGGGGGAGATGTTGAACCTATATGCATGCTCCCCCCAATCCTAACTTAGAGCGGTTGATTTGGATTGGGCGTTCAAGAAAGTGGAGGAGATGCAAGCCTGTGTTGGGGTGTCTTGTATAGGCTTTGAAGAGCAGTTCATGGCCCTCGTCGCCATTGAAGATAGTCGATCGAAGTCCCCCACAAAGAGAGATAAGGAACTTAAAAGGCTTAAATGCTTTATAAATTATGAAGTGAAGGAGGGGAGTGGGGGAAGGGATAAAGTGAAAGGGAGGGGAGCTACCATTGTCCATGAAACCTAAGATCCTCTCTTGGAACGTGCGGGGGCTTAATGATCGCAATATGCGCCTTCCGCATAAAATCTTTAATGCGGATGTGGAAGCTTGATGTGGTGTGTTTTCAAGAAAGAAAATTGAGGGTTGTTGATGATAAAAGACTTATTCGCAGCTTGTGGGGGTGTTCATATGTAGGTTGGTCTTACTTGGCTTCTGTAGGAGCGTCTGGGGTGTTCTCTTAATGTGGGATGAAATAGTGGTGGAGGCAGTTGAGGAGTGTGTTGGGACTTTTACAGTTGCTAGTCTATTTAAAATTGTAGTAGATGGGTGGGACTGGGCTTATGTAGGCATTTATGGGCCTAATTTGGATAGAGAGAGGAGAAGACTTTGGGAGGAGTTGGTGGACTTATATTGTTTATGGGACGTGCTGTGGTGTATGGGTGGGGATTTCAATATCACTCGCTTTCCTAGCGAGCGATCAGGCAACTCTCGCACTTCTACAGCTATGGCGAATTTTTCTAAGTTTATGTTTGAGTTGGACCTTATGGATCTCCCCCTTGTTGGGGGTGAGTTCACATGGTCCAATAACAGGGGGTGGTCGAGATTAGATAGGTTTCTTGTTTCTCCTTCTTGGGAAGCCCACTTTCCGGAGCTGAGTCAGAAGAGGCTGGTCAGGGTTTGCTCGGATCATTTCCCTATTTTGTTAGATTGTGGTGGCGTTCATAGGGGTCGCCAGCATTTCAAGTTTGAAAATATGTGGTTAACAGTGGACAGGTTTGCTGAGAAAGTTTGTTCTTGGTGGTCTTCTTATCAGCTTAGGGTACCCCTAGCTACATTCTTGTAGGTAAGCTTAAGGCTTTAAAGCAAGATTTAGAGAGGTGGAACATGGAAGTTTTTGTCAGTATTGACAACTAGAAGACTACTCTAATGGAGGAGTTACAGCAGTTGGAGGGGCAGGTATTGATGAGAGACACTTCCGAAGAGGTATTGTTGAGGAAGAGTGTGGTGGAGACTAAACTGGAGAGGGTATTGTTGATGGAGGAGACCTCATGGTGACAAAACTCCAGGGCTCTTTGGTTAAAAGAAAGGGATAAATATACGAAGTTTTTCCATAGAGTGGCTAATTCACATAGATGCAACAACACTATTGAGACACTCAAGACAGTTAATCAAGTTCTCTCTTCCCCCACTAAACTAGAGGATCATATTGTGAATTATTATGAGAACTTGCTTACAGAACCGACTTGTTAGAGGCTGAAGTTCGATGATTTGCCTTTTAAGTCTATTGATATTCAGAGCTCGAATTGGCTGAAAAGATCTTTTGAAGAAGATGTGTATAAGATCATTAGCAGTATGGCTAAAGACAAAGTGCCTGGGCCGGATGGGTTTTCGATGGGGTTCTTCCAACATTGTTGGGAGATTGTGAAAGATGATGTAATGCAGGTTTTCCTTGAATTCCATGCCTTCAAAAAGTTTGAGAAATGCCTTAATGCGACGTTCATAGCCCTCATACTGAAGAAACATGGGGCGATGGAAGTCCATTATTTTCGTCCTATAAGCCTAGTGAGTGGGGTTTACAAAATTATTTCGAAGGTTCTTGCTAATCGGTTATGCTTGGTAATGGAGCAAATTATTTTACAACCTCAAAACACTTTTGTCCGGGGGGGTAGATACTTGATTCAGTTCTTATTGCCAATGAGTGCTTAGATCATAGGTTGAAGGAGGGCACACTAGGTATTCTATGCAGGCTTGATATGGAGAAAGTATATGACATGTAAATTGGGATTTCCTCCTTTACTCACTTGGGAGGTGCGCTTTTGGTGATAGGTGGATTTCATGGATTCGATATTGTGTTACTATTGCTCACTTCTCAGTGTTAGTTAATGGTACCCCTGCTGGTTTCTTTAATAGTTCTCGCGGATTGAGGCTAGGGGATCCGTTGTCTCCATTTCTTTTTGTTGTCATGGAGGCACTTTATCTAATCTCCTGACCTATTCCTTATCTCTATTTCCGTTGCCTCTGGGGTGGTGATTAGGATCGAGAAGTTATTTTGGGCTTTCTTGTGGGGTGGTTTGGGGGAGGAAAACAAATTCCAACTTGTTAATTGGAATGAAGTTTGTCCTCCAATCTCAAGGAGGTTTGGGTGTGCGAAATTTAAGGACCTTCAACAAAGCATTATTGGGGAAATGGCCATGGAGGTATCACTTGGAGGGTGAGTCATTGTGGAAGGAAGTTGTTGACGCTAGACACGGAGGTGCTTGGGGTGGTTGGTGCACTAATGTAGTGAGGAGGCGGTATGGCGTGAGTTTGTGGAGATATATTAGGGGGGCTTGGCAGTGTTTCGAAAACAACATCCATTTTGTGGTTTTACAGGGCACTAGAATCAGGTTTTAACAAGATGTTTGGTGTGGAGAGTGCTCTTTGGAGAGGGTCTTCCCGGCTCTCTATAGTATTGCAACTAATAGGGAGGTTGTGGTGGCGGATGTGCTTGTGTTTGCGCATGGTTCTCATCAGTGGAATATTTTATTCACTCGGGATAACCATGACTGGGAACTATCTACCATTTCAGAATTTTTCAGCCTGATATACTCCTCAGGAAGTATAACGGCACAGGGTGATAGGATACAATAGAGGTCTAGTAGCAGCAAGAAGTTCACAATGAAGGCATATTATAAAATGTTGGCTTCACAAGGTAATGTATCTTTCCCGCAGAAAAGCATTGGAGGTCTTGCGTACGTTCCAAAGTGGCCTTCTTTGTGTGGACTGCTGCCCTTGAGAATATTTTAACCACGGACAACTTAGGGAAGAGGGGTTTCATTGTGATGGATTGGTGTTATATGTGCAAAAATCATGGGGAATCAGTAGACCATCTATTATTGCATTGTGAGGTGACAAGAGAGTTGTGGAATGGGATATTTAGTAGAGTGGTTGTTGCTTGGGTTATGCCGTCAAAGATGGCTGACCTGCTTGTTTGCTGGAAGGGTATTCAAGGCTGTCCCCAGGTGGCAGCAGTATGGAAGATGATACTTTTGTGCATTATGTGGTGTATCTGGACAGAGAGGAACGAGAAGTGCTTTGAAGATAGAGAGCAAACAATGGCAGAGCTTCAGAATTTTTTTCTACACACTTTACTCCTATGGTTTTCAGCCATTGTTTTTTATGGAAACAATGTGCATGATTTTTTTATCTTTAACTTAGTGCTTTTAGAATGTATTTAGGCGTTTTCTTTTGTATACTCCTTGTGTACATGGGCTATGCCTATTTTTCATTCATATCAATTAAACTTACTTCTTACTTACCAAAAAAAAAAAAAAAAGTTTTTGGTTCAATGCCCATTAGTTTCATTTCAATATGGAATTATATTAGCAAATACAGAAAGGGAAGCCGAATTTGACAATTTTCAAAATACACACTGTTACTAACTGCTTCCTCTGGACTCTTGCAGAAATTGGACTTGCCCTTACTGTAATGTTGAGCAGGTAATACCATCAATTGTTTACATCTATTGCCAACTTCTAAAGTGCTTGTTCTTCTAACAATGCTCTGCATCTTTAACCTTATGTTTGAGTTTTTCTTTTTTATATTTTATGGTTTCATTAGAGATCGTGATAAATGCTTTTGAGTTAGCACCAAAGCACGGGAACCTATCTTTTCTAAACCATCATTATTGATAGACTAGGCCTAACCTTAACACAATTGATCTTCTAACACAAGTGGAAAATGTGATTGATTTTTCAGACTTGTTTTCTATTGCTAAAACATACCCTTTTTTCTCCTTTTATCCCCTGCATCTTTTATAGATTAATTAGGAACGTCACATATATCATCAAGGAAGTTTATGGATATCATTTAGTAAACTCTGATCAGCATGAAAGGTGCTTGAGAAGCTTTGGCTATTTTTCATTGGATGTTCGTGGTAAAATAGATTCTACCAGTAGAAGTGGTGGAACTGTGGGAGATAAAGTTCCAACCCTCAGCTGCTTAGATTTTACTTTTTAGACAGCTTATGTATCAAAACAGTAGCATTTATTGTCTCTGTTTCCTCACATATGGTTATTGAAGTGGATACGGATTTTGTTATTAACTAGCTTATGTTTTTGTGTATGCTACTCTGCAGCCTCCACGGGCTAAGCATTGTCATGACTGTGACAAATGTGTTCTTCAGTTTGATCATCATTGCGTTTGGCTTGGAACATGCATTGGCCAGGGTAATCATTGCCGATTTTGGTGAGTTTATTACTTTGTGATATGTTGTTGATGCATAATTTTCCCTAGCATGAATTGTGATTTTGTAATATTTTAGTATCTGTTTCTTGTGCTCTTTCTGAAGAGTTATAATATGCTAAGATATTGTGCTTTTTGATGAGTTCGGAAATGCACAATTCGGTGAGTCTGTCTTTAGATCGTTAACGTTCTGAGACATTATCTATCGTTCTTTTTCTATGATAATTAGACAGTTATACACTAGACGGTATGTGTATATGTTGTTTTCAAACCTGAAAGTTCTTTTTATCTCAGTGGTAAGATGCATATGCAGCTAGCTGAGTTTTGACCTCACCTCCACCATGTTCTTACAGGACAACGAGGCATCCTTTGAGCTAGGCTGCTTGTCAAAATCTGAACTTAATTTGATTTGAAGTTACTTTGTTACTGCATTGCAGTCTGATTTTGTTTGAGCATGGCGGTATACTTGATCATTGAGAATATAAAGCTTTCTACAAGTCTGTCAAATTAATATTTATTTCCCAGTTAGGGCTCTGCAATTCTACCTTCCATGAAAGATTGTAAATTATGTAAACACCTTACTCAATTTTGTTTACGTGCCTATGAAATATGTTTTTGCAAGCAATGAACCTCTCTGCTTTACTCAATTTTGTTTACATGCATATCTAATATATTTTCCAAGCTAAGTGGCTCGATGCTTTTTGTCTGAAACCTTAGGTGGTACATTTGCGAAGAGACAGCACTTTGCCTCTGGACTGGCATTTTGTACATTACCTACCTGAAGGCTAATATATCAAGGGCTTGGTATGCATATTTTTATTTTGGAGTTCTTATTTGATGATAAAGTTTGGATTTGGTTGGTATCCAACTCTTGATGGAATTAATATCTATGGTGGTGTACTGTTAAGAATCCACCAAAAGAGGAAAACAGGAAGTGGAGAAATTGGTCGGTTAGTTGTGACAGTGGTGGTACTGGTGTTTGTTGTTGTGACAATTTAGTCAGGCATCAGTAGTCATCATTTAATTCCCTTGAGTAATTATGTTGAAGGGTGTATTTGTCAGGTGGAAGGATGCAATCATGGTAGTGCTGTTGATTACTTTGTCAGTCTCCCTCATCTTTCTGCTTCTCCTACTACTATTTCACAGGTAAGAGTTGAGTATGTATACTACGATAGTTATTTCTGCATCAAATTTCTTATGTTCATGACTTTGCCTCCTGTGCCTGCCCATGGTTACAATCTAGAGTAGGTGATTCTTTTAAATTTATAATTCTTTAACCTTTTTGTTTTTAATCTAATGCCTTTCATTGAGATGCTTTCATAAGTTTAGTTTTGCTTGTAGACTTGGTGTTAGGTTTCATCATTCATAATATATAAGAAAACGATCATATCCTACATTTTTTTGTGAAGTTCTACTGGTTCCATATTTGCGATACTTATGTTTTGCTGAGGGCCTGTGCTCCCCCTGGATTAGTTGGGACTTTGTTCCCCCAATAGAGAAAAAAGATTGGAAACATTGAGGAAGCCGACTTACCAAACATAATCCAGGACCAAAAGAGCCGTGCAAATGCTTTGTTTATGAAAGCATTGTGCAGGCTAGGCAATCTGTGACCTGAGAATTAGATGGAAAGGACGAGCGTCTTTTCCCCAGCCCCTACTGGCTTTCAAAGAAAATGAACTGATGCAACTAATTACTGACCAAGCCATTAGTCCTGAGCCCAATACAGTTGGCTTGTTGTGTTACTTCCATGACTAGTGTAAATTGATTTGAAGTGTTGTTTGTTGAGATAAACCTGAGGTGTCAGAGAAGGCAATTTCCAGAAATCTTGGCCAGAGTACATGGATGAATATGTATATATCTGTGAAATTTTAAAAGTACTGTATTCTTTTGCAATGATGAGTAGCAGTAGGTGTTGATGATATTAAACACCCATAATGATTGGTAGCTCAAGTCTTCTTGTTTGGACTTTGATTTGATGCAGTTATCTTATTTTGACAAATCAGACTACCTACGAACTTGTGAGACGTAGACGCATCCCATATCTAAGGTTGGTTGATTCCTTTTGCAATCTTAAGTACTTAAGATTGTAACTCGACAATTTTGGTTTTGCTAGTCTGTGGTTTTAGATGCTAGAACAAGATAATAAAGACAAATAAGTATGTGGTTACAGGTTGTAGACATCAAAGGCAGATAATAAGACATTTGTTACACATCTTCAATTTCATGGCTTGCTCACTTGATAGTTTGTGTTAATCTGCAGGGGTATTCCTGAAAGAATTTATCCTTTTAGCAAAGGAATTTGCAGAAATTTGTATGGCTTCTGCTGCGTTCGAAGCAGCATACTCATCAAGGAATCGATACCCACACCGCAGGAGATTGAAGAGAAGTCAAGGCCCTACACGTGCTACGATGTTGTGACCTGTCGTTGCTGCTGACCCCTTGCTTAAAATGTACACTAAACTTCACATTCCTCCCCTGCAGATTTATATACTTTCATGAAGAAATATGATTGCATATCATCCATTTGTTTGATTCTCAAGCTGTTGTTTGTTGGATTTTAGATTGCACTTTTTTGCCGGGTTTGTAGGCTTTTGAGGTGATATGGTTGGAGATGATTATGATATTCACTCTTTATCAAATCCAATTAAACAGTCGACATGATTCCACGTGAAAAAGGTTGAAAATCACCCCCATATTTTTGTCAAGTCAAACATTAGCCGCAGTGAAATTTCTAGTCAAAGATTCCAATTATCTCCAACTAGGAAGATGAGGATTGTCTAAGACCGTTTAAGGCCGAAGCCTGAATCATGCCTTCCTCTCTCACGTTTGACAATGGAGGTTTTCGCTTTAGAAAAAATTGTTCTTCCTCTAGAATATGTCTCTTATCAACTTATCAAGGATTTCAGGAAATAAAAATTAAAAAAAAGTGTACGGTGATACGTCGTTTTCTTGTTTTAGCATCTCTAATTATCAAAATCAATAATTTACAATCTCAAATTTCCGATATTTTTCACGTGATTCGAAATCCTGAGTATTTATTTCGTCAGTTCTCTAGAATGCCTTCACTATATAATTTGGCGAAAAAGTCAAATAAAGCACTAAGCATCGTGATGCACGCACAGAGAAAAAAGTATATAAATGAAAAAACGGAGGGTAAAATAGTACATTCATTGTTCTAATAAAGCAATAATAAGAATGAAAACACTGTTTTTTTGTTTAAAGAATAATAACAGATTAAAAAAAATGATGTTGGCCAGTGGCGCCACCACCTGAGACGCACAAGAAGGAGTGTTTATTGTGGCCACGTGCGTAAATGTTACGTATAGTTTCAGAGATTACTTTATAAATTTAATTAATTTTATTTTTAAAGTTTTTTAAAAGAAAAATTCTATTTACAATCCTCACATGAGACTGTATATGCAGATCCTTTATTAAATGAAAAAAAAATATCATTTTAGGAGGGATATTATTATAATTTTAAAAAATCTTAAAGATAAAATTATCTAAATTTGCATTATAGTCCCTAAATAGAGACTGTACGTAGCATTGCTCTTTTCAAAATTACAATAATATCTCTATCAATATGATATTTTTGTCCATTTAACGAAGGTTTGAACATGCAATTCTCATTTGAAGACTGCAAATAGAATTTCTCTTATATAATTTTTTTTTTTTCTAAATAGCCGGTAGCCACACACTAGTAATCCCGTCTCAAGTTTATTCCAAAAACACTCACTTTAGACGGAGGGATATCAAATAACAACCAATTATCAGTCTGCACAAACCAATAACAACAAACCAAACCAAAACCCAATGACCCCAGCTGGCTAATACGCAATACAGAAGTCTTTAAACGCTAACAGCTTCAGCGACGTAGATAAGGAAGACCTGGCTGCGTCCAGCCTAAGCATGCCCCACTTGCTGCGGAAGCTCATCTTGAACTCCATACTTTGAACCATAGCAGTTTCACCCTGTCTAGCAAAATAATCGGCAACTTGATTTACCTCCCTAAAAACATGTGAAATCGAGAAGTTAATAATTTGTTAATAATTTTTCTCTTATATAATAATTTGTTAATCTTGCATCAAGGGAACTCTAAATAATCCATTTAAATATTCCATCAACATCTAATACGTTAGTGGACAAAGGGTGGCCACGTGGGTAAATATATAATTTTTTAAATTTTGCATCAAGGGTATTCTAAATAATTCATTTAATTATTGTATCGTGATTTAATACTTATTCCAAAAGTTTAAATTAATAGGAAAAGATAGATTGTATATTTATTTTATATCTTAACACTCCACCTCACGTGTATATCAAATTCTCCCTCAATGAGTGGGTTTAGCAAGTATAATATTTAATTAAATGAGATAGAGTGTAGAGTCATAGTTAATTTCATAAGAGTAAATTACAGCAAGAAAAATCTTCACATTTCATTACTGAGATTGTAATAAATACACACATGTTTGTATGAGTAATTACAATAGTCTAAGATATCAAATTATAAATCCTAGTAAGTTAGGATGGATAATGAAATTAAGCTATACTGAATATAATTTGTTTTTTTTTTTCTTTAAAAAAGAATAAGAAGAAAGAAAATCACTCAGGCATCCAGTTAAGAAGTGATGATCCCTTTCATTTATTACAAAGAAAAGGATAGAATCATTGGGGTTTGAAGGTCAGAAGTCAGAATTTTCAGATGCTATTCAAAAATAGCGTGCCCCCAAGAGCTGCTGGCATCCAATAATACGAACTGTCCAACTCACGACTTTAAGAAGCAAATGTACAGTACTTAGAGGCATGTCAATGTCATAAAGGAATTTCGGTGCATTTTTAGCCTTTGTGGTCCATTGCATTTACTACACAACTCTACAAACTATTAAGATCTCCCTACCTTGATAGATGACAGCCCAAGACTAACGTACACCGGATGACTCCTTAGGATTGGGCTATTAAATGAGATATAAAACTTCTTAGAAAAATTCGGACGATTGANCCTCTAGAATATGTCTCTTATCAACTTATCAAGGATTTCAGGAAATAAAAATTAAAAAAAAGTGTACGGTGATACGTCGTTTTCTTGTTTTAGCATCTCTAATTATGAAAATCAATAATTTACAATCTCAAATTTGCGATATTTTTCACGTGATTCGATATCCTGAGTATTTATTTCGTCAGTTCTCTAGAATGCCTTCACTATATAATTTGGCGAAAAAGTCAAATAAAGCACTGAGCATCGTGGTACACGCACAGAGAAAAAAGTATATAAATGAAAAAACGGAGGGTAAAATAGTACATTCATTGTTCTAATAAAGCAATAATAAGAATGAAAACACTGTTTTTTATGAAAGAACAATAACAGATTAAAAAAATTGATGTTGGCCAGTGGCCACCACCTGAGACGCACAAGAAGGAGTGTTTATTGTGGCCACGTGCGTAAATGTTACGTATAGTTTCAGAGATTACTTTATAAATTTAATTAATTTTATTTTTAAAGTTTTTTAAAAGAAAAATTCTATTTACAATCTTCACATGAGACTGTATATGCAGATCCTTTATTAAATGAAAAAAAATATCATTTTAGGAGGGATATTATTATAATTTTAAAAAATCTTAAAGATAAAATTATCTAAATTTACATTACAGTCCCTAAATAGAGACTGTACGTAATATTGCTCTTTTCAAAATTACAATAATATCTATATCAATATGATATTTTTGTCCATTTAATGAAGGTTTGAACATGCAATTCTCATTTGAAGACTGTAAATAGAATTTCTCTTATATAATTTTTTTTTTTTTTAAATAGCCGGTAGCCATACACTAGTAACTCCGTCTCAAGTTTATTCCAAAAATCCTCACTTTAAACGGAGGAATATCAAATAACAACCAATTATCAGTCTGCACAAACCAATAACAACAAACCAAACCAAAACCCAATGACCCCAGCTGGCTAATTCGCAATACAGAAGTCTTTAAACGCTAACAGCTTCAGCGACGTAGATAAGGAAGACCCCCTGCGTCCAGCCTAAGCGTGCCCCTCACTTGCTGCGGAAGCTCATCTTGAACTCCATACTTTGAACCATACCACTTTCACCCTGTCTAGCAAAATAATCGGCAACTTGATTTACCTCCCTAAAAACATGTGAAATCGAGAAGTTAATAATTTGTTAATAATTTTTCTCTTATATAATAATTTGTTAATCTTGCATCAAGGGAATTCTAAATAATCCATTTAAATATTCCATAAACATCTAATACGTTAGTGGACAAAGGGTGGCCACGTGGGTAAATATATAATTTTTTAAATTTTGCATCAAGGGTATTCTAAATAATTCATTTAATTATTGTATCGTGATTTAATACTTATTTCAAAAGTTTAAATTAATAGGAAAAGATAGATTGTATATTTATTTTATATCTTAACACTCCACCTTACGTGTATATCAAATTCTCTCTCAATGAGTGGGTTTAGCAAGTATAATATTTAATTAAATGAGATAGAGTGTAGAGTCATAGTTAATTTCATAAGAGTAAATTACAGCAAGAAAAATCTTCACATTTCATTACTGAGATTGTAATAAATACACACATGTTTGTATGAGTAATTACAATAGTCTAAGATATCAAATTATAAATCCTAGTAAGTTAGGATGGATAATGAAATTAAGCTATACTGAATATAATTTGTTTTTTTTTTCTTTAAAAAAGAATAAGAAGAAAGAAAATCACTCAGGCATCCAGTTAAGAAGTGATGATCCCTTTCATTTATTACAAAGAAAAGGATAGAATCATTGGGGTTTGAAGGTCAGAAGTCAGAATTTTCAGATGCTATTCAAAAATAGCGTGCCCCCAAGAGCTGCTGGCATCCAATAATACGAACTGTCCAACTCACGACTTTAAGAAGCAAATGTACAGTACTTAGAGGCATGTCAATGTCATAAAGGAATTTCGGTGCATTTTTAGCCTTTGTGGTCCATTGCATTTACTACACAACTCTACAAACTATTAAGATCTCCCTACCTTGATAGATGACAGCCCAAGACTAACGTACACCGGATGACTGCTTAGGATTGGGCTATTAAATGAGATATAAAACTTCTTAGAAAAATTCGGACGAGAGAGAGAGAGAGAGAGAGAGAGAGAGAGAGATGTAGGTAAGATTTGTAGTGCTTACAAATTGAGTGTCATTACAAACGCCTTGAGAATTCTATATTTTCCTTAAGACACAAAAAGAAATGACGTCATGATGTCACCATTTCCTTGGAGGTATGGAGCCATGCAACATCAAATCACAACTTACATATACAATAACCCCAAACAAGAAAGAAAAAAAGAAAGAAGAAGAACAATTTATAAATAGCTATATATGTCTGGCTTCGCCTTGATGATTGGGATTCTCTAGGGGATTTGAAACGCTAGCTTATTAGTGAGGCTTGAAGAAACTGGCTTCAATACCAGTTTCAATCACAACATAAACCCCAGCAGCAATCAATATAAAACTTAGACCCATACCCAACACCCCTAGTACCCAATTCAACCACCACATTCCGCTGTACATTTTAGGCTTCTTTATCTTGAGCCACATGAAGCATGGGTACGCCAATGTCACGGGCAGTGCTATGCCTCCAATCAATCCGGCAAAGCTTCCCAAGAATGGAATCGCCACAGCCACGAAGAAGCACCCATACCCAAACATTGCCCGGAAAACTGCGCGGAGCCACCATGGGCAGGGCTCCTTCTTTCTAATTGTGTACTTGGACTCCATGTCATCAAACATTGGCATGGCATAGATTTGGAATGAGCTTACTGCATTCACTATGACAAACAGGCTGATTAGGCCTAGCACAGACTGTGACACATCTCGTGAATGGAATGCGAAGAGTGCTGGAAGCATTCCTCCATTTTCTGGGATCTGTTCAGAAACAAATTCTCTCTCTTTAAATAAACATAACATGTAATCTGAAACAAGTTACATTAATGGATTTATGATGCTTTAACTTTAGAAGTTCCTCTATACACCATACTTTATCCCACTTCTATCAACTTGTGCTGATGAAACATTGTCTACCAATCATTAAAACATCTCATAATAGCGAATTCAATAGTAAACATCAACACAATAGGATAAAGATCTAGTGAGGTATATATGATCAATATGTAGCATTCTCCTTGGTCATTTTGGTTTATGAGATGTGCTTATATACCTTCTGGCCATAAGCCCAATAGCCACCAATTGCAAGAGGAAACAAGCAGGCAGATATGATTGTATAGGAAACCCTGACTCCTTTCCACATTGGTACTCTCGAGGGATGCTTCTCATCTGATGGCATAGTGGCCTGCAACACACCAATATCGAATTTTTAATTATGTGAGCATACAGAAACATGCAAGTGGGAAAATGGCACCTATTGTTGAGGGCCCACAAGAGCAAATGTCTTTTACTGATCTCATGTTATCAAAGACCAAGCCACTGACAAGATCTACCTAAAAATTTGACAATTTGGGGAAGTACTATATACTGAGCGACTTGGAATATACCGACGCGTACAAATGATCAGATAAAGGATTTATGGTAGGTCAAGATGACTACGTGCCTCTTCTTTTTCCTTTCTAATCAACATTTCATAAGAGTATAGAGAGTTAATGTGAAACCTTGAAGACTGATCATCACTTCATTTAATTGGCTGCTATCAGACAAACCAAGGGTCAAGATGACCACATGCCAATTCTTCCTTCTTTTTCCATTCTAGTTAACGGTGGCTTTCTTTCAAAGAAAAATAAATAAGAGAAAATAAATGTGAAACGTACGTACTACGTAGACTGTTAACTTCGTTGCCTGCTATCAGACTGTAATAAAGCATAAATTCTAACACAGACAAATTAACGAGGACGGAATAGGTAGGAAAGCCTTTTTCTGACATCAAAAAGCGTAGACCTTTCTACTTTACACACAAGCTAGTATCGTGAACAACTGTGAGGATTCTAGAGCCAAGTTTTGAGCAAAGTGGGTAGGAACTTTGTGAGTGTATGCGCTAATTAAGCTCAGTATTAAATCCCTTGTCATTTTGGTCTTCGTACTTATCTCCAAAACTTAAAATAGCATGCATATATATGATCAGGGAATTAACCATGTACGTACCTGAATCTCAAGGATAAGATTGTGGCCCCTGAAAGCAAAAGCAATGATCCCAAGTGCATTAAGCACATCAAAAACATGTTCGATCTGGGCTTTTCCCCTAACAGGATTATAGGACACCCCAGGAAGCCTGCCCTCTGCCACGGATACAACCCATATCATCGTGCAATATGCAACTGCAGTGACGGCCCCGATCAATGACACACCCGCTATGGAGTTCAAGTTCGGCAGCTGTGATAGCAACACGGCTGCGCACGTAAACACCAAGTACCATTCGACGCTGGTTAGCGGCTGGGAGCATGTTTGCCCGCACACAATCTGGTAGAATTGTTTAGAGGTTGATCCACCAATAATGATTAACGCCACACATGTACCACCAGAGAGATACATGATTGGAAACATAGCCAGCCACTTTCCTAGCTTGTCCCCTGTTTATTAATTGGATATATTGCAAAAGTACCAATAGTTAATACATCTAGACTAATAATCAGAGAAAAGAAGAGATAGAGCAATTATTGGAGCTTTTAAGTGTGCTAGATTATGATGTCAACTGGAAACAACAAGAGTGGGAGGTTAAGATGATATTATCTCCTAGGCTTAAGCTTCTGTGTGGTGTGTGGCCAAATGCTTAAACCCGATATTTTGATTAGCGGAAGTGATGGTCCTAAATACCCCTTAACGAGCGATGTAAAAACATTTATGCATACCGAAGGTGACACAAGAAAGTTGGAGGTATCGGCAGTAGCGCATCCCAGTTTCAGTCGATTCATGGAGATGGACGAGTAACCATAGGGTGTAAAGCTGCCAGATAAATGCTAGAGTCAAACCTATTATTCCCCATGCCCTGCAAAAGCAATCACATAAATACATAGTTGAAAACCAATATTGAATAAGAAGCCAATGAGAGAGTTCAGTTCTATTTTTGAGGTCTTAGTGGTTTACGGTCTTAGTGGTTTACCAGCCAAGGATTGTGAAGGCCACAGGAAGCACAAGAGCCTGGACTCCAATCCCAGAACAAAGTGTGTGAAAAGCAGCATAGTATTGGTTACCATTTCTTGACTCAGTGATTGGTAGCCAAGCGTCCTGAGGATCAAGCTTGGTCATCCTGAGAGCCTTCCTCATTGGGCTTCCAAGGGGAGTAATAAACCTTGGAGTCAAAGATAGCCTGGGGGTCCTTGGCGTTTTGGGTGTCTTGTTTCGAGGCGCCTCTGCTCCATGCTCCTCATGAAGCAGCGGCGACCTTGACAAAGAAGGTGAGTGGAACTGAGAAGGTGGACATGATACAGGCGGCGTCGACACAAGCGGGGGTGTTGGTCCAACTGATCCTGGTCTCGGCGTTAATGGTGCCGATCTAATCTCATTCTGCTCGCTCATTTTGTCTCTCTCCCTCGATCTCTCACTAAAAACTAGTCGGCCTAACACGTTATATATATAGGTAGGTGGGGTTCAAGGAAAGTAAAAGTAGGTGGACTTTGTGAACGGTAACGGATTGGTGTGTAAAGAGGCTTGGTTCGTTTCAGACCGCTTTTGAGGACCAGGTTGAGAGGAACTGCTAACTAAAATATTTAAGGTATTGTTTGACGGAAAATTGTGGCGGGCTATCTGTCTGAATTATTGGAAAAATGTCAGAAAGTTCCTCGAGGGTTGGAATTTTTTTTAAAGCTATGTGGTTGCATGTGTTGAGTTCATATTATATGCTGGTCAATGTAATAATACTCCTGAAGCGGACGGGAGGGCATGCAAGAGGGGGTGATAATTAATTCAAGAAAATTCCTTTCCAACACCAAAAGAGTGCACCTTGATTTGTTGGAGTTTGCATATTTGTCAAAATAGGTGTGTTCTGTTGTCATTACTCCAAAGTGACGAGTCTGGTCAGCAATCGGAACGTAACACTAACGTTGGAACTTGGGAGGTAGAAAAACAAGGCCAATGTAAAAGCAATGAATTCTGACAAACTGTAGTTTTTTTGACGAATTGACCTGTACCAATTAAATAAAACTGGTGGATTTGACCATTGTAATCCTCGTTTAAACGACATAACATATGTGTATATTTATATATATATATATATGGGGTGTCAACTCAACAGGATAAGGTGAAGTTAGAGTCCGAGGCTGTGGGCTTCAAGTTGGTTTCCTACTAAATTTCAGTCCTCTTCAAAAGATAAATAATGAGAGATCACACAGAGATTCTCTTTTATTTTTTCCGATGGGTTGTTAGGTTAGGGTTGTTGAGGTTTCTCTGTTAAAGAATCGCATAATATTATTATACAGCACAACAAAATTAAAAGAATAACATAATATTTGCATTTTATATGACACTAAAGTTGACAAAATGACACATTCCCTTGCCCCAAGGACAGTGTATACGTAAAATAATCCGGGCATAGGCGTTTGTTTCTATACGAGAGGATGCTAACATGCATAGACCATATGTATGTATATGAATTATAAAAGCCACCAAAATTGATAGAGCCAAACAATCTGCGTTTAAGGTAGTGATTTGCGATTCTTCAGTGCTTCAAAGCGTGCGGCGAGTGTATCGTAATCTGGTAATTTGGGATGAACATGATGAGCTGAAACTTGTTTATCATGACATGCTGGATCTGGCGGTGGGGGCTGCTTGCGTGGCGGATAAATGCCACTAGGAGGTTCTTCTGTCTCTATTTCTTCGTCACGGTCGGATTCACCAAACTTCATGTCTGAATGGACAGAAGGTGTGTTGTAGCTATGCCTCCTATAAACATTGCCACCATTCACATTGGTAACCAGTGTTCCCTCAATATAATGTGACCTTCCGAACCACTGAGAATCATATATGTGAGTTAACTGATGACCCATATTCTGCGAATTGACTGTGGAAAGGTCATTCGACATGGAGTAACCAGTAGAATTGCCTGAAAGGGTGTCAAACCCATGGTCGATACCTGAAGTATTCAACTTATTATCAAGACCAGATGCTTGAGTAGCTCGATTGAAGTCTTTGTCCGCCAAATAGGCAGCAGCTTGTGCAGCAGCAATTGCTTTCTTGGCAGATTCTGCAGCTGCTTCAGCAGCTGACCCAGTGTCCTCAAAATGCATATTGCCATTTTGGCGGCTACATGTTGATCCAGGTAAATAACCAGAAGAAAATATCAAGAAAATGAATAAACAACAGTTTAACTCAAGTCTTTTATGGTGAATTGGAGCTGAATAGATTGGATGACTTACCTGGTAATTGTCTTATTTGGCTCAGCAGAATGAGTTGGTCCAGGCTTCACAGGTAGACTGGTAGCACTAACGAAAGTGTTTGGTCCTTCCTGATCAGTGAAAGAAAACACGGATTTTGAAGAGGACAAAACAAATTCTTGGCTGTCACAAATTGTGTCAGTCTATGTCAGAGAGAGAGAGTGAGAGCAACTTACTATACGCTCTTCCAAAGGCTTGAGAAGCTCCAACTCGGATTCCGTTGTATCCCACTGAATCTGGTATTCCTTTGCTATTTCCTTCATGACTTTCAACTTTGCTTCACCAGTAGGGGTTCTTACAGAGAGCTTGTCTATTAACTATTAGAAATTGGAAAAACAGAAGTTATTAAAGTACATAACAACCAGACTTTTGAGAGAAAAGAAAACTAGTATCTGACTTGCATATAAGCCATTCAATGAGGCAATATATAGATCTTGTTGGATAAGATATGGCTAATAAAAGGAAGACGGTAGTTACAATGCGATTTACACCACCGTCAGGTCGCAGATCAGTAGCTGCAGATACAAAATCTTTCCCATATTTTTTCTCAAAAATATTCCTAATTGCCAATAGTTCTGGAATTTCTGAGCACCTTGGAGCAGCAAATATTAAGCTAGCAATCCCTTCTTTCAGATCTGCTGGGCATTGCCTGGAATAGTTGGACCCAGATCAGAATTACATGTATTCAAGCCTAACAAAGTAATAAATATTTATCAATTCTTTCACCTTTGCTTTGCAATGATAGTAAGTCTGGCCACAACTAATTCACAGAAGAGTTCAATGACCTCATTTGCAGCAAGAACATTCTGTTCTCTGATGACATGCTCAACCTACAAAACAACAAAAAGTCATTGGTACTTGAAAATTTATTGTCACATTGTGCGGAAAATATAATTACACCTGACATTGAAATTTATTATATTCTATTCTTGGATGCCAAATCCTTAATTGCAAAATCCATATTTAATCACGATTCACAATTTTGAGCCAAAAAAATTGGCTTCCACCATCGAAGAAGGTAGTAGCAAATGGGGGAAAAAGAAGGAAATTGGAGGGTTCCAAGCCTTCAATAACATGATTTTTTCTTATTTCGGTCTTGAGTAATTGGAAATTTTATTAATAAATATGAAAGGTGTATACCAAGTACACAGAAAACAATGACATAAAATTTTAAAAACAGAACATAAGAATAGCAAATCAACAAATAGCTACTTTGTTGGATCGGTAAAAGCAAGCGCAAGGGGCAACCAAGTATACATGATGTGTACAAGAGAAAGCAACCATACAAAAACTAAAGATAACAAAAATTGAGCACAATTAAATTTTGTGCTATTGTGTATGTCCCGTGTAAAAGGGCTATTTTGCCTTTCCTTATAACCAATAAAATTTTGTTTACCAGTAAAAAAAAACAAAAATAGAGCACAAAAATATGCAAAAGTATAAACATCAAGCATTAATAAAACATCAGTCAAAAAGTGACTTCAGAAAGCAAAGTTGTAAACCCAAACTCGTCTTCTCAGTCCTTGAAATTTTTGGCATTTTATTTACTCCAACTACATCACAATAAACATGGGAGGAGGCCACTCTCCAAATAGCATTAAGATCATTCCAACCAAACTTTCTTTTACAACATGTCAAAAGCTCCGTCACCCACCCATATGGGCATAACCCAGTCAACTCCAAACATCTTAAGAACCAAACACCAAAAATCTGTTGCAATATCACAATGGAGACTTACATGATCAGCAGTTTCCCCATTTCTCTTATACATACAACATCAGTCTATCACTACAATATGATGCTTGCACTGATTTGACCAAGTAAGGATTTTTTGTAAGGATGCAGTCCAGTGACCCCCGTTGGAGCTTTAGACCTCCAATTGCTCTTCCAAGGGAAAGCAAAGTCAACTTTAGGGAGCAGCAATCAGTGAAAAATGATTTAACCTCAAAAGATCATCTCTTCAAGGGAACCCAAAAAAAACTTATCTTGAATTCCACTACTTCTCTGAACATAATATAAAGCATTGAAAAAAGAAGATACAGAGTTAACCACCCAATCATGTACCAATTGGAAAAATTGAAATCCCTATAAGCCTCATTAATCTGTAAATGCAGACCTGGGGTGTTAGTTAGGATCTCTTTATATGATATAAAAAGCAAAACAAACTGTCTATTTAAATATGAACTTCCAATGTTTGCAAAGACAGTAAAGCATAAGCTATACCATATAACCGACACAATCCAATATGCCATTGACGAAATTCTTGGCAGATGTAATTGAAAACAAATTTTTTAAGGGAAAGCATAACTTAGAGTTAGCAGTAAGGTGAGCTTGATACACATTCTGTTTTCAAAACAAGCAAATCAAAGAAATTTGATTGTAAGAGTTAAAACACATCGAATTTGATGACATGTTTAGTTATGCAACTTAATTTGGGGAAGCCCATCCTCCTACCAACAATTTCTTTGATTTCTGTTTCAAGGCATTGATAGAAGAGCATCAAAGACACAGTCACTTGGAACGCATTAAAGTGAGAAGGAAATTCTAGAAAAGAAAAAGAATCCATTTTGCTTCACTTACTACCTCACAAAGATGTTGTTATGCCAAACCAACAAAGGCAGCAGGCTCAATTCATATCCAATTCCAAAAATCACCAGCTAGTACAAACCAAATTCCCAAACACTATAAGAGAGTTTGACCCAAACAAGCCAAGACAGGGCCAAGGAGAGAAATTCAACAATAGCTCGATTCCTTTTTCAAAGCTTTTTTTTTTGATAAGTAAATAAGTATCTTTATTGAATAGAATGAAACTAGGAAATACCCAACAATAGCTTGATCCCTTTTTCAAAGCTTAAAAGAAAAATGTTAATTCCTCAAATGGCTTTCTCATTATGTTTCAGATTTACAGCTTCAGCATCCATAATTACAATGTTGACAGCGGCCCAAGGGAACGTGATCATAAAGTCACCAGCAATATGATAGCAGCAACCTCAATTCAACAATACACGATAAACAAGATACTACGAAACCCCAAAGCCAAAATAACATCAATGCGCACTACAGTGGAAAAACCCACAAATAGTTATCCACACATGTATGTTTAAAACAATCGGTTTGTTTCATTTTGAAGTTCAATGTCATGCCCAAAATAGAAAGTGAAGATGAAAAATTACCCGGATGCGAGCAGTGGCATCTTGACCAGACTGTAGAAGCAACGCAATGTCTCGCCGCATCTGCTTCACCACCACCTGTCTCTTGTTCCTCAGCAGCTTGATCCTCGCCACCGCCATCTTCGCCGCTGTCTTGCTGTTTATAACCCCCCACATTCACTTTCCATTTTATTCCAAAGGAAAAAGAAAGAAGAAAGACTGAAAATACTACCCTCTGCTCCATTCGGTTGCCAAGAGACTCATTACCCAGAATCAATCACAGAAAAGAAAAAAACTTGTGTACATTTTCTTGGCAGCCAAACAAAAAGAGTGCCATCAACAGGGGAAAGAAAGCCAGAAAAGAAAAGCAGAAGGGGTAAGAGAAAGAGGAAAGTACCATTTGGAGGAGTTGAAGCCCCGGCGGAAGAGAGAGAGGCTGAGCTTCATGAGATTCCTGGCGTGGGTCGTGGCTACCCTTGCGACGGCCATGGCGTGTGAGACAGAGTGAGAGCCAGACAATGGTGCTTTATTTTGATGCCTTTTGAAGAAGAGGCAACGGTCGCCTGAGTTGGGGAGTATCTAAATGGGGTTCTTGATCGGATGGTCCCATACGGAGTGGCCCACTGAAGGCACCCGACTACTCTTTTAATTAATTAAGGTTTGATTTTCCTGAGTTATGGAATATCTATGACATGTGGTATGGGCATGTATCTGGTTGGTGTAAAAGGCAAGGCAATATACATATAGCCGTTGGGAGAGATTTGACTTCACTTGTGCGAGAAGAGTGGAGGAGCCGATGATCCTGATTCCTGAGCCAGAATCCGATGTCATCATTTAATACAGATAAAGGTTTTACAAAGGATTGAGAAATGAGCATCTTTTAAGGAGTAAGGTTATAAATGGTTCGAAAAATTTACTATTCATCACCTCACATCTCATATTTTATGAAAAATAATTCCATATCCATATCTTAAAATGTGGGATATAAAAGTGAATAGTAGCTGATATATAATAAATCTCAAATAATAGTTATAGAAGCACCACATCCTCTTTCACTGAATCATACACCTCTTCTCTCTTATATTTTGCCCAATAATATTTGTCAACAGATCGGATTGTGTTTTAACTTGATTGGGTTAACCTGACTAATAGGCCCAAACGGGTTGATCCGAAACAAAATAAGCCCAACTGACCGACAAAATCCAAAAACATACAAATCTAAACACTCGACCCACACTCCACAACAGCTGTTGTAAAAGGTCGAATTGTCGGCCACATAAATATGCCACTTGGAGACACAAAAGGTGTATGCAGATGCAGTCTAGACTCTCTTTAAAGTGTGCAGGAGACACTGCACATTTTTTCCCAAAACTTTCCCAATAGATTTTCAGGTCCCAATGAGCAATTGGTGAAATATGGAACAATGTACTATACATTCTAATTTCTAATTNATGGGGTGTCAACTCAACAGGATAAGGTGAAGTTAGAGTCCGAGGCTGTGGGCTTCAAGTTGGTTTCCTACTAAATTTCAGTCCTCTTCAAAAGATAAATAATGAGCGATCACACAGAGATTCTCTTTTATTTTTTCCGATGGGTTGTTAGGTTAGGGTTGTTGAGGTTTCTCTGTTAAAGAATCGCATAATATTATTATACAGCACAACAAAATTAAAAGAATAACATAATATTTGCATTTTATATGACACTAAAGTTGACAAAATGACACATTCCCTTGCCCCAAGGACAGTGTATACGTAAAATAATCCGGGCATAGGCGTTTGTTTCTATACGAGAGGATGCTAACATGCATAGACCATATGTATGTATATGAATTATAAAAGCCAACAAAATTGATAGAGCCAAACAATCTGCGTTTAAGGTAGTGATTTGCGATTCTTCAGTGCTTCAAAGCGTGCGGCGAGTGTATCGTAATCTGGTAATTTGGGATGAACATGATGAGCTGAAACTTGTTTATCATGACATGCTGGATCTGGCGGTGGGGGCTGCTTGCGTGGCAGATAAATGCCACTAGGAGGTTCTTCTGTCTCTATTTCTTCGTCACAGGCGGATTCATCAAACTTCATGTCTGAATGGACAGAAGGTGTATTGTAGCTATGCCTCCTATAAACATTGCCACCATTCACATTGGTAGCCCGTGTTCCCTCACGGCTTATATAATGTGACCTTCCGAACCACTGAGAATCATATATGTGAGTTAACTGATGACCCATATCCTGCGAATTGACTGTGGAAAGGTCATTCGACATGGAGTAACCGGTAGAATTGCCTGAAAGGGTGTCAAACCCATGGTCGATACCTGAAGTATTCAACTTATTATCAAGACCAGATGCTTGAGTAGCTCGATTGAAGTCTCTGTCCGCCAAATAGGCAGCAGCTTGTGCAGCAGCAATTGCTTTCTTGGCAGATTCTGCAGCTGCTTCAGCAGCTGACCCAGTGTCCTCAAAATGCATATTGCCATTTTGGCGGCTACATGTTGATCCAGGTAAATAACCAGAAGAAAATATCAAGAAAATGAAAAAACAACAGTTTAACTCAAGTCTTTTATGGTGAATTGGAGCTGAATAGATTGGATGACTTACCTGGTAATTGTCTTATTTGGCTCAGCAGACTGAGTTGGTCCAGGCTTCACAGGTAGACTGGTAGCACTAACGAAAGTGTTTGGTCCTTCCTGATCAGTGAAAGAAAACACGGATTTTGAAGAGGACAATACAATTCTCGGCTGTCACAAATTGTGTCAGTCTATGTCAGAGAGAGAGAGAGTGAGAGCAACTTACTATACGCTCTTCCAAAGGCTTGAGAAGCTCCAACTCGGATTCCGTTGTATCCCACTGAATCTGGTATTCCTTTGCTATTTCCTTCATGACTTTCAACTTTGCTTCACCAGTAGGGGTTCTTACAGAGAGCTTGTCTATTAACTATTAGAAATTGGAAAAACAGAAGTTATTAAAGTACATAACAACCAGACTTTTGAGAGAAAATAAAACTAGTATCTGACTTACATATAAGCCATTCAATGAGGCAATATATAGATCTTGTTGGATAAGATATGGCTAATAAAAGGAAGACGGTAGTTACCATGCGATTTACACCACCGTCAGGTCGCAGATCAGTAGCTGCAGATACAAAATCTTTCCCATATTTTTTCTCAAAAATATTCCTAATTGCCAATAGTTCTGGAATTTCTGAGCACCTTGGAGCAGCAAATATTAAGCTAGCAATCCCTTCTTTCAGATCTGCTGGGCATTGCCTGGAATAATTGGACCCAGATCAGAATTACATGTATTCAAGCCTAACAAAGTAATAAATATTTATCAATTCTTTCACCTTTGCTTTGCAATGATAGTAAGTCTGGCCACAACTAATTCACAGAAGAGTTCAATGACCTCATTTGCAGCAAGAACATTCTGTTCTCTGATGACATGCTCAACCTACAAAACAACAAAAAGTCATTGGTACTTGAAAATTTATTGTCACAATGTGCGGAAAATATAATTACACCTGACATTGAAATTTATTATTTTCTATTCTTGGATGCCAAATCCTTAATTGCAAATTCCATATTTAATCACGATTCACAATTTTGAGCCAAAAAAATTGGCTTCCACCATCGAAGAAGGTAGTAGCAAATGGGGGAAAAAGAAGGAAATTGGAGGGTTCCAAGCCTTCAATAACATGATTTTTTCTTTTTTTGGACTTGAGTAATTGGAAATTTTATTAATAAATATGAAAGGTGTATACCAAGTACACAGAAAACAATGACATAAAATTTTAAAAACAGAACATAAGAATAGCAAATCAACAAATAGCTAATTTGTTGGATCGGTAAAAGCAAGCGCAAGGGGCAACCAAGTATACATGATGTGTACGAGAGAAAGCAACCATACAAAAACTAAAGATAACAAAAATTGAGCACAATTAAATTTTGTGCTATTGTGTATGTCCCGTGTAAACGGGCTATTTTGCCTTTCCTTATAACCAATAAAATTTTGTTTACCAGTAAAAAAAACAAAAATAGAGCACAAAAATATGCAAAAGTATAAACATCAAGCATTAATAAAACATCAGTCAAAAAGTGACTTCAGAAAGCAAAGTTGTAAACCCAAACTCGTCTTCTCAGTCCTTGAAATTTTTGGCATTTTATTTACTCCAACTACATCACAATAAACATGGGAGGAGGCCACTCTCCAAATAGCATTAAGATCATTCCAACCAAACTTTCTTTTACAACATGTCAAAAGCTCTGTCACCCACCCATATGGGCATAACCCAGTCAACTCCAAATATCTTAAGAACCAAACACCAAAAATCTGTTGCAATATCACAATGGAGACTTACATGATCAGCAGTTTCCCCATTTCTCTTATACATACAACATCAGTCTATCACTACAATATGATGCTTGCACTGATTTTACCAAGTAAGGATTTTTTGTAAGGATGCAGTCCAGCGACCCCCGTTGGAGCTTTAGACCTCCAATTGCTCTTCCAAGGGAAAGCAAAGTCAACTTTAGGGAGCAGCAATCAGTGAAAAATGATTTAACCTCAAAAGATCATCTCTTCAAGGGAACCCAAAAAAAATTTATCTTGAATTCCACTACTTCTCTGAACATAATATAAAGCATTGAAAAAAGAAGATACAGAGTTAACCACCCAATCATGTACCAATTGGAAAAATTGAAATCCCTATAAGCCTCATTACTCTGTAAATGTAGACCTGGGGTGTTAGTTAGGATCTCTTTATATGATATAAAAAGCAAAACAAACTGTCTATTTAAATATGAACTTCCAATGTTTGCAAAGACAGTAAAGCATAAGCTATACCATATAACCGACACAATCCAATATGCCATTGACGAAATTCTTGGCAGATGTAATAGAAAACAAATTTGGTAAGGGAAAGCATAACTTAGAGTTAGCAGTAAGGTGAGCTTGATACACATTCTGTTTTCAAAACAAGCAAATCAAAGAAATTTGATTGTAAGAGTTAAAACACATCGAATTTGATGACATGTTTATTTATGCAACTTAATTTGGGGAAGCCCATCCTCCTACCAACAGTTTCTGTGATTTCTGTTTCAAGGCATTGATAGAAGAGCATCAAAGACACAGTCACTCGGAACGCATTAAAGTGAGAAGGAAATTCTAGAAAAGAAAAAGAATCCATTTTGCTTCACTTACTACCTCACAAAGATGTTGTTATGCCAAACCAACAAAGGCAGCAGGCTCAATTCATATCCAATTCCAAAAATCACCAGCTAGTACAAACCAAATTCCCAAACACTATAAGAGAGTTTGACCCAAACAAGCCAAGACAGGGCCAAGGAGAGAAATTCAACAATAGCTCGATTCCTTTTTCAAAGCTTTTTTTTTTTTTGGATAAGTAAATAAGTATCTTTATTGAATAGAATGAAACTAGGCAATACCCAACAATAGCTTGATCCCTTTTTCAAAGCTTAAAAGAAAAATGTTAATTCCTCAAATGGCTTTCTCATTATGTTTCAGATTTACAGCTTCAGCATCCATAATTACAATGTTGACAGCGGCCCAAGGGAACGTGATCATAAAGTCACCAGCAATATGATAGCAGCAACCTCAATTCAACAATACACGATAAACAAGATACTACGAAACCCCAAAGCCAAAATAACATCAATGCGCACTACAGTGGAAAAACCCACAAATAGTTATCCACACATGTATGTTTAAAGCAATCGGTTTGTTTCATTTTGAAGTTAATGTCATGCCCAAAATAGAAAGTGAAGATGAAAAATTACCCGGATGCGAGCAGTGGCATCTTGACCAGACTGTAGAAGCAACGCAATGTCTCGCCGCATCTGCTTCACCACCAGCTGTCTCTTGTTCCTCAGCAGCTTGATCCTCGCCACCGCCATCTTCGCCGCTGTCTTGCTGTTTATAACCCCCCACATTCACTTTCCATTTTATTCCAAAGGAAAAAGAAAGAAGAAAGACGGAAAATACTACCCTCTGCTCCATTCGGTTGCCAAGAGACTCATTACCCAGAATCAATCACAGAAAAGAAAAAAACTTGTGTACATTTGCTTGGCAGCCAAACAAAAAGAGTGCCATCAACAGGGGAAAGAAAGCCAGAAAAGAAAAGCAGAAGGGGTAAGAGAAAGAGGAAAGTACCATTTGGAGGAGTTGAAGCCCCGGCGGAAGAGAGAGAGGCTGAGCTTCATGAGATTCCTGGCGTGGGTCGTGGCTACCCTTGCGACGGCCATGGCGTGTGAGACAGAGTGAGAGCCAGACAATGGTGCTTTATTTTGATGCCTTTTGAAGAAGAGGCAACGGTCGCCTGAGTTGGGGAGTATCTAAATGGGGTTCTTGATCGGATGGTCCCATACGGAGTGGCCCACTGAAGGCACCCGACTACTCTCTTTTAATTAATTAAGGTTTGATTTTCCTGAGTTATGGAATATCTATGACATGTGGTATGGGTATGTATCTGGTTGGTGTAAAAGGCAAGGCAATATACATATAGCCGTTGGGAGAGATTTGACTTCACTTGTGCGAGAAGAGTTGGAGGAGCCGATGATCCTGATTCCTGAGCCAGAATCCGATGTCATCATTTAATACAAATAAAGGTTTTACAAAGGAATGCGAAATGAGCATCTTTTAAGGAGTAAGGTTATAAATGGTCTGAAAAATTTACTATTCATCACCACACATCCCACATTTTATGAAAAATAATTCCATATCCATATCTTAAAGTGTGGAATATAAAAATAAATAATAGTTAATACATAATAAATCTCAAATAATCATGAGTTATAGAAGCACCACATCCTCTTTCACTGAATCATACACCTCTTCTCTCTTATATTTTGCCCAATAATATTTGTCGACAGATCGGATTGTGTTTTAACTTGATTGGGTTAACCTGACTAATAGGCCCAGACAGGTTGATCCGAAACAAAATAAGCCCAACTGACCGACAAAATCCAAAAACATACAAATCTAAACACTCGACCCACACTCCACAACAGCTGTTGTAGAAGGTCGAATTGTCGGCCACATAAACATGCCACTTGGAGACACAAAAGGTGTATGCAGATGCAGTCTAGACTCTCTTTAAAGTGTGCAAGAGACACTGCAAATTTATTCCCAAAACTTTCCCAATAGATTTTCAGGTCCCAATGAGCAATTGGTGAAATATGGAACAATGTACTATACATTCTAATTTCTAATTACATTACACAATGAAAATGGAAAGGTGAAAACCCTCTGTGGATGAAACAAATTTCTGTACGAGATCTAGTGAGAAATTATATTCAGGAGCAAGACTCTTGTTCGGATCAAGTGCCTGAACAAGCATTCCAAACCTTTCTCAATGCCTTCCATGCCAACATCTAAGGCATCCAACCTAATCTGTGCAGATTGAATCTTTTGTGCCTTGATGATCATATCTTCGCTTGAATTTTGCAACAAGAGGTTGCCAAGTGCTATATCCGCGCTTTCCAATTCATTCATGGCCGGTTGCTGATCTTTACGTGTTGCTTTACCTTTCTGCACCAGTTTGGAAACTAATTTCCACCTGCTAGGCTTTGGTTTCAACACTGGCAGAGAAAGTAATACAAAAAGGGAGTGAAAGATCGAAACAGTAGTCAAACTTGTTTCTCTAAGCACTCTAACCACTGCCGCGAGGTGATCATCTAGAGCTAACATGGGAGAGTCCTCGAATTGGTTATCCATTAATGGCTTCAAATTGGATGCTAGAGAGTTTGCAATCTCCCTTTTCATCTTTCTTCTCGAGCAACTATAAGCAGTGAAAATGCTTTCAATGCTCAAGTGATCTCCCACCTTTCTTCTGCGAAGAGCAGATTGAAGTTCTCGAATGGAAGCCTGCATTAATAGAATGGCATCCCTGGTGTTGCCACATACATCCAAGTATCCCAAGCAGCTTTCCAACAAATTATTGACAAATTTCTGGTGCTGATTTTGGGCAAGAGCTTGTTGGGTCAATGGCAAATTAAGAAGATCCTCTATGCATCTGTACAACTCGCTTAGAAGGGATAGCCCATTCAGGCATATGGTTGTTTCTACCTTTGATGATGATGATGATGATGATGAAGTAGTACTTGATGCCTCCCAAGATTTAAGCTTGTTTAGCTCTTCTTCAACCCTGAGTGTGCTGGGATGAGATCTAGCCGGCAAGCTAATAGATCGAACACTATAGCGTTTAGATGGCTTGGGGGAGAAAGCTGCAGCCATGGTTGCTCTCTTCATCTCACAGAAAACGTTGCAATTTTAAGTTGGATTTGAGGAGTCCTATGATTCATAATCAGGTATTTATACCAAGTCATTTAGGGAATTTGGGAATGGGCAAATGAATCTTAGGTCCTTTAATGACAATGTGATCAACATGTGGAGGCATTGTGGGGGCTTTCTCGATGGCATTGGTTATGTTGTCACGTCTTTCAATCAACAAAAAAAAAGAAAACCCTCCTTTTTTAAATACAAAACATTTGGGGTCATCTGGGTGCGGTGCATCTTATCATTGGGGGGTTTTGTTTTTGCACCGGGGACTAGATTCATTGAGCTTTTCCTCTCCCAAGCACCACCGCCACCGCCACCACATCACCACGGTTCAATATTCATGGAAGTTGGTGGCCATTAAAGAAGCTCAGCCAGCCGGCCAAAGTTCTCTGTTCTCTGAATAGGGATAGGGATCAGAACTTTGGGCATGCAGAAATCAAGATCTTGAAAGATCCTGAAACTTATTAATCAATTATGGATGGTGGTTTAAACAAGAAATGTATATGTTATTAAAATATAGGTGCACGAGTGGCATGTTACCCCTATGTTCCCCTTGAGGTTTGCAACCTGCCAATATAAGATATCTGTTTTGTACTTGATATTGCTATTATAAGGTACACATCATACGTTTTACTTGAAATTTGTACAGAATCGATGCTTTTCATCCTGAATCTTATTATTAAGATTTGGACTCATTTGGATTTCGAGACAAGGTAAAATAGCTTTAAATGAAATATGAAAGTTGAAAAAATATTATTAAAATATTATTTTTTAATATTATTATTATTTTAGAATTTGAAAAAGTTGAATTTAAATTTAAAAAAATTGAATTATTTATTATATTTTGTATAGAAATTTATAAAAATTATAATGATAAGATAAAATAAGATGAAACACTTTCTGAATACAAACGGAACATTAGGATACAAGTATTGCTCTATTTTAAATAGTTATCTACTTATAATCCTGCTGATTTAAGAGGTAATTGATGCTCAAAAATGAATAATGGCTAATTTCCCAGATGGATGCGATTTATAATGTCCGTGTCTTGAATCATAATGTCCAGCTTTTAGTTAAAGACAGATATTTCAAGTTGTTCCAAGTTGACTCCAAACCTTCTACACCAGCCATGGAGCCATTTCCAAACTTAGAGTTGAAATTGAAATAAATAATTAATTAATTAATTAATTAATTAATTTTGGCCTTAGGAGATGAGACGAGAAGTTGGGTGTACGTGTAAGGTAAAGGCGTTCTCGTATTTAATCTTAAACTGAATCTAATATCTAAATATTAAATACTCTCAATTTATTAAATTTATTTTAATTCAAAATCTCTATATATGTAGGATTTAAAATAATTTTCAAGTCAACACCTCTTTACACGCTGGATCTATAATCTTTTTCAACTTCTCATAAATATATTTAAACTCATATTAACATCCAAACACATTTAAACTCATTTTAAGGAAGTCTAACAAAACTAATTCCACCATCTCAACTTATTACTATTTATAAAGAATTTAACTCATCTCAACTTGTCCTCCAAACGGGACCTTTTAGGTACAATGATTTCTCTTATTAATAAAAATAATACGAATAACAATTTATACTTTCACAATATTCAATATTTATTAAAATTAACCGAAAAGAATTTTATTTTAATAATCATTCCTCTGAGTTTAGCCCGCTCTCCATTCCTCAAAAAAAAAAAAA
>QEOT01000873.1:14465-62419 GCA_003123785.1 Pterocarya stenoptera | reverse complement strand
TTCCCAAAACTTTCCCAATAGATTTTCAGGTCCCAATGAGCAATTGGTGAAATATGGAACAATGTACTATACATTCTAATTTCTAATTACATTACACAATGAAAATGGAAAGGTGAAAACCCTCTGTGGATGAAACAAATTTCTGTACGAGATCTAGTGAGAAATTATATTCAGGAGCAAGACTCTTGTTCGGATCAAGTGCCTGAACAAGCATTCCAAACCTTTCTCAATGCCTTCCATGCCAACATCTAAGGCATCCAACCTAATCTGTGCAGATTGAATCTTTTGTGCCTTGATGATCATATCTTCGCTTGAATTTTGCAACAAGAGGTTGCCAAGTGCTATATCCGCGCTTTCCAATTCATTCATGGCCGGTTGCTGATCTTTACGTGTTGCTTTACCTTTCTGCACCAGTTTGGAAACTAATTTCCACCTGCTAGGCTTTGGTTTCAACACTGGCAGAGAAAGTAATACAAAAAGGGAGTGAAAGATCGAAACAGTAGTCAAACTTGTTTCTCTAAGCACTCTAACCACTGCCGCGAGGTGATCATCTAGAGCTAACATGGGAGAGTCCTCGAATTGGTTATCCATTAATGGCTTCAAATTGGATGCTAGAGAGTTTGCAATCTCCCTTTTCATCTTTCTTCTCGAGCAACTATAAGCAGTGAAAATGCTTTCAATGCTCAAGTGATCTCCCACCTTTCTTCTGCGAAGAGCAGATTGAAGTTCTCGAATGGAAGCCTGCATTAATAGAATGGCATCCCTGGTGTTGCCACATACATCCAAGTATCCCAAGCAGCTTTCCAACAAATTATTGACAAATTTCTGGTGCTGATTTTGGGCAAGAGCTTGTTGGGTCAATGGCAAATTAAGAAGATCCTCTATGCATCTGTACAACTCGCTTAGAAGGGATAGCCCATTCAGGCATATGGTTGTTTCTACCTTTGATGATGATGATGATGATGTAGTACTTGATGCCTCCCAAGATTTAAGCTTGTTTAGCTCTTCTTCAACCCTGAGTGTGCTGGGATGAGATCTAGCCGGCAAGCTAATAGATCGAACACTATAGCGTTTAGATGGCTTGGGGGAGAAAGCTGCAGCCATGGTTGCTCTCTTCATCTCACAGAAAACGTTGCAATTTTAAGTTGGATTTGAGGAGTCCTATGATTCATAATCAGGTATTTATACCAAGTCATTTAGGGAATTTGGGAATGGGCAAATGAATCTTAGGTCCTTTAATGACAATGTGATCAACATGTGGAGGCATTGTGGGGGCTTTCTCGATGGCATTGGTTATGTTGTCACTTCTTTCAATCAACAAAAAAAAAAAAAAAACCTCCTTTTTTAAATACAAAACATTTGGGGTCATCTGGGTGCGGTGCATCTTATCATTGGGGGGTTTTGTTTTTGCACCGGGGACTAGATTCATTGAGCTTTTCCTCTCCCAAGCACCACCGCCACCGCCACCACATCACCACGGTTCAATATTCATGGAAGTTGGTGGCCATTAAAGAAGGTCAGCCAGCCGGCCAAAGTTCTCTGTTCTCTGAATAGGGATAGGGATCAGAACTTTGGGCATGCAGAAATCAAGATCTTGAAAGATCCTGAAACTTATTAATCAATTATGGATGGTGGTTTAAACAAGAAATGTATATGTTATTAAAATATAGGTGCACGAGTGGCATGTTACCCCTATGTTCCCCTTGAGGTTTGCAACCTGCCAATATAAGATATCTGTTTTGTACTTGATATTGCTATTATAAGGTACACATCATACGTTTTACTTGAAATTTGTACAGAATCGATGCTTTTCATCCTGAATTTTATTATTAAGATTGGACTCATTTGGATTTCGAGACAAGGTAAAATAGCTTTAAATGAAATATGAAAGTTGAAAAAATATTATTAAAATATTATTTTTTAATATTATTATTATTTTAGAATTTGAAAAAGTTGAATTCAAATTTGAAAAAATTGAATTATTTATTATATTTTGTATAGAAATTTATAAAAGTTATAATGATAAGATAAAATAAGATGAAACACTTTCTGAATACAAACGGAACATTAGGATACAAGTATTGCTCTATTTTAAATAGTTATCTACTTATAATCCTGCTGATTTAAGAGGTAATTGATGCTCAAAAATGAATAATGGCTAATTTCCCAGATGGATGCGATTTATAATGTCCGTGTCTTGAATTATAATGTCCAGCTTTTAGTTAAAAGACAGATATTTCAAGTTGTTCCAAGTTGACTCCAAACCTTCTACACCAGCCATGGAGCCATTTCCAAACTTAGAGTTGAAATTGAAATAAATAAATAATTAATTAATTAATTAATTTTGGCCTTCGGAGATGAGACGGGAAGTTGGGTGTACGTGTAAGGTAAAGGCGTTCTCGTATTTAATCTGAAACCGAATCTAATATTTAAATATTAAATACTCTCAATTTATTAAATTTATTTTAATTCAAAATCTCTATATATGTAGGATTTAAAATAATTTTCAAGTCAACACCTCTTTACACGCTGGATCTATAATCTTTTTCAACTTCTCATAAATATATTTAAACTCATATTAACATCCAAACACATTTAAACTCATTTTAAGGAAGTCTAACAAAACTAATTCCACCATCTCAACTTATTACTATTTATAAAGAATTTAACTCATCTCAACTTGTCCTCCAAACGGGACCTTTTAGGTACAATGATTTCTCTTATTAATAAAAATAATACGAATAACAATTTATACTTTCACAATATTCAATATTTATTAAAATTAACCGAAAAGAATTTTATTTTAATAATCATTCCTCTGAGTTTAGCCCGCTCTCCATTCCTCAAAAAAAAAAAAATTGCACTTTAGCTAATCTTGAAGCACTTCTAAGTCAGATGATTGTGATACACATTCCAAGCTTTACAGATTAATCTAAAAAATACTAATTTAATTGCACAGAATATAAAGTAAATTTAACTATTATTGCTTACAGCGTATATAAAAACGACTTCGTTAATTTTCGGCACAAGATATGATAGAATCTGATGATGCCGTACGTAAAGGATAATCAAGAAATAATAATAATAATTGAGTTTTGCAAAAATAATAATAATAATAATTGAGACTTTAAACTTAACTCTGGTCGACATACGTGTAATTTTCTTAATAGCCTGTTCCATGTTTCCTTCTGGCTGGCTACACGTGGAGGAGGGCAAACCTATGGAAAATTTCGAAAAACCGTACACTAAAATAAAATTTTAATTATTTTAAATGCAATGTTACGTACGTACTCCATAGCCTACATAATTTTATTTTTAAAATTTTTTAAAATTATAAAAATATTTTTTTTAAAATGATATTTTTTTCATTTAACAAAAGACCTACACATATAATGTCTAAGTAAAGACTGTAAATAAAATTTTTCTTATTTTAAAACAAAAATAATTGAGAATTTTTTTAAAATTAAAAGAAAAAGAAAAAGAAATTGAGACTTTAAGCTTAAGCAATGTAGATTAATGAATGCCATAAGAATATTATTAATTCATTGTGTCATTAAGTAATATAAATGATAAAGATGTGCATTAATCCATGTTACCCATTTTCTCGGTTGGCAAAATAAGTAAATAAAGTGAAAAAAAAATGGATAATTTTGAAGTAGAATTACTCATGGGAAATCAAACAGGCTATTCTTTTCACCAGACCACTAAACATCATATTAAAACTCGAAGAAATGGGACAACCTTATTCGCATTTCATCAAAGGCACATTTAAACACAAGTTGCTCATGTTCAATTAATCTGGAGCATTCAAGTGCATGTCTTTTCATTTCTACATTCACTCATTTTAATCATTGATGTGTCTCTCTCTCTAAATATATCCATCTTGCACCATTTTGTGAGCGATCTTAAATGTATTGCCAAGTTGTTCTTTATTTTTGGAGGCTTTTTATTTCAAATCAGTCATATTTTTTAACGAAGGTAAAAGTTCCACCTGTATTTGATGTATAAAGAGAAATACATACACTCACCTGATCTATCTGCTGTCTTCTCGAGGTCCAAAAGATGATATACTGAGCATGTGGAGTAACATTTCCTTTCAACATGATCAAAGTAAAGAATGCTGACGTGGCAACCCAAAAATTTTCTCTTGAGTCTGTAGGGCGATTAGGATAGCAATGGTCACTACCGCCGCCCTCGCGGCATCAGAAAGTGGGCAAGGTGGCTCTTTGAAGGGGATGGAACAACAAACGACAGCGAATCTGGATCATCGAGTGAAAGGAGCACTGTAGACTAGTTTTGGTACGGGTTTTGCAGACGTTGTGAGGACCAGCCTCAAGTTCTTCCCGAGGTAGAGATTCCCTTTAGAGAACCAAAATTTTCAGATGGGGAGATATTTTTTATCTTTTCCAGATCAGAAGTCAAGCAATCAGAAGAACCATTTCGATTCTCTGTTGTGCTAAAGTTCCTGTATCGGAGGCCTTCGCTTGATCACGTTCGAGGCTTCATTAAATCCCGTTGGGGATTATGCTTCTTGCCTATTATTGGTCAGCTGCGGAACCCTCGAAACATTCTCATCCATTTATCAAATGAAGAGGACTTCATTATGGTTATGGCTAGGGAAAATTTTGAGATTGCAGGGGCACCTTATCAGGTATTTCATTGGACACCAGAGTTCGTAAAAGAAGAGGATTCCCCTTTGGTCCCAGTGTGGTTATCTCTTCCCGGATTGCCTCCAAACTACTTTCATGAGTCTATGTTGAGGTCAATTGGTGGGGGGTTTTGGTCTTTTTTGAAACGCGACAACGTGTGTGACACGGCCTGAGGCGACACGCATTTGCGTTGAGGTTGATGTCTCCAAACCTTTGAAACGGGTTTTCTGGCTGGGGGTTCCAGGACATGCAAGAAGCCTTTATCAGGAGGTAATTTTTGAATCCCTTCCTCTACTTTGCGAGTTGTGTCGAAAGCAGGGACATGAGGAGTGCAAGTGTAGTCGACGTAAACAGCTTGATACAAATATGATATGAACCCGCAGGAAGGGAATCCCTTGAACCCACAATCAAATTGAAAACTCACCTAAGAAAGCCAAATCAAGTCAATGGATGGAAAATCAAGACCTGATGAGAACTCGTTTCAAGAACCTAAATTATATTAAAATCTAGACTCGTTGAAGAACCCGTTTCAATAACCCAAATTACAAGGAGGAACGCCACAAAGGTTGTGATTTACTTTTGATAAGTGCAAAAGTTCAATCAAGAACAAGAGGAGTAAAACTCAACTTACAAATAAAATTCAATATTATCTAATCTTCAAATGAGACTACAAAGAGTATTTAAATCAAAACCTAATTGAAACTCTAGTCCAAAATAAATCCTTTGTTCCAAAAATACCTCTGGATGAACAGTGCGGCGCTACAGTGATTCAGACGCGAATAGTGCCGCGCTACAGTACCTCTCTTCAAAACCCTAGTTCCTAAAATTGTCACTTTTCAAATAAGCCATTGGCCAAAATACAAGGCATTCCCAAAAACCCTACTTCATAAAAATAAGACATATATGAGTCAAACATCATAAAACTCAATTATTCTAAACTAATAAAATAATTCATTTAAATAATTTAAACAATTTAAAATCCTTCAAGTGCCCAAGGCCTTTAAGTCATATTATTGCCATCTTCTATAGCTTGTTTCAAATGAATTAAAATTGGATCTTCATCTTTCAAGCTCATTTTGATTGTTGGGCTCTTACTTGACTCGTCCCAAGTGGATTAGATCAATCCTTGCATTACTTCCTTGGTCTTCTTAGCTCTTGATCTTGTAATTGGCTCATCTGAAACTTGCTAAGAATTTTTATGACAAGACCCACCTTGGTTCCCATCAAAATGAAGTTGGGAATGGCATCAATGAATGTGGGGGGCGTGAGAAGACTAAGGGTCAGTGGAAGGTGGTTGGAAATAAAAATTCGGAAGTCTTGGCACCAAAGGTAATGATTGAGTTATTCATGACTTTCAATTTATTAAAGTATTTATTTTATTAGTTTAGAATAAGTAGGCTTGAGGATGCTTGGCCCACGTATGTCTTATTTCTTATAAACTAGAGTTTTGGGAAAGCCTTGTATTGTGGCCAAGGGCTTATTTGAAAAGTTGAGTAGATATTTTGAACGAGATTAATCAGCGTTGGCGTGCAGTGGAAATGGCAGCAATGGATGTCTTTTATGTGGACTTAAAGGGCGAGGCTCTTACTAAGAGACAATTTAAGGAGGAACTTGATGGTGGCGGCTTGACAGGTGTTGATACTGCTTTGTCTGGGGGTGCAATGCTACAAAGAGTAGTGGTCATCAATTCAAAACATCTCGGATAGCTAGTTTAAATTGACTAAAGAGGTTTCAGATACTGAGGAATCACTAGAGGTTTTGGAGGTTACGAAAGAGATACCACGTAGTTCATTGAAATTAGTGGATGAGGCGTTGGAATTTGAGTTGTCACAATTGGCAACGATGGGAGTTGAAGAGGGTGGTACTAACAAGTGGTGTTCCTTGTCTGAGGGCGAACCCGAAGAAGACGTGGGGGATTTTGCAAGTAAGTGTTTTGATTGGATTCGGAGTTGAATGTTTCTTTGAAAATATTACGGGGTGTGAAGAAGAAGGGAAAGTTGGTAGTCCTAGAGAGGAGGACTCAATCCAAAAAAAAAAAATATTAATTATCTATGCAGATATTTATATGGAATATTTGAAGTATTTGTTCGTCGAAGTGTAGACTTCGGCACCTTATGAGTAAAAGTAGGTCGCTGGTGGTGGCTTTATTAGAGTCTTTTCTTTCTTCCAAGAAATGTTGACGATAGGCTAGGTGGTTAAAAATGCCGAATTTTGTGAATAATGTTGTAATAGGGGGCAAAGTGTAGTTGTTTTGGAATGCTAGTCTGGATTTTGATTTCATTTTCATGTCTGATCAAGTTTTGTCTAGCTGGTTTGCTAAAGGTAGTGTACAAGTCTTGGTGTCTATAGTTTACGCTAGCTGTTTCCAGAGGAAGCGCAGGGAGTTGTGGGAGCATTTGTGTTCTCTCGATGCGGGTGTTTGGCCATATTTTGTTGGGCAATTTCAATATTATTCGTTATGATGAGGAAAATGTGGGAGGCTTGTTGAGTGCTTCTTGGACAAAAGAGGAGTTTAATACATGTTTTCATGATTGTGGGCTTTTAGAGTTGCCTTCTGGGGGACAAAAACTTTCTTAGTGTAATGGCCGGCTTGGGTGGATGAGGATTTGGGCTAGATTGGACAGGATTTTGGTGAATTCTTTGTTTCTAAATGTTTTTCAGGATGCACACATGGAGTATCTTCTAGAAACTTCTTTAGATCATTGCCCTGTGTTGATTCTCTTTGATAGGGAAAGAAGGGGTAGGATCCAGTATTTTCAGTTTCAACATATATAGGGGACTCATGAACGGTTCTTACCTTTGGTCTGAGAGTGTTGGAATCAAGAGGTTGAAGGCTGTGCTATGGTGAGTGTGAGTTATAAATTAAAATGTCTAAAGAAGATTTTGAGAAAGTGGAATATCAAAACATTTGGGAGAGTGGAGTTGGAGATTAAAGGCCTTGAATCTCGTTTCATGGAGCTCGAAGAAATTCTTAGTTCTGATTTTTCTCAGGATCGGGAGAATGAACTCCTACTATGTAAGCAGCGTCATCTCCAATGGCTACATTTTGAGGAGATTTTGGGGTGTCAAAAATCACATATTAAGTGGTTAACTGAAGGTGACTCGAATTCAGCTTTCTTTCATGCTTCTTTGCGTATTAAAAAAAAGAGTAAAGTCATTGATTGTATNCACTACCGCCGCCCTCGCGGCATCAGAAAGTGGGCAAGGTGGCTCTTTGAAGGGGATGGAACAACAAACGACAGCGAATCTGGATCATCGAGTGAAAGGAGCACTGCAGACTAGTTTTGGTACGGGTTTTGCAGACGTTGTGAGGACCAGCCTCAAGTTCTTCCCGAGGTAGAGATTCCCTTTAGAGAACCAAAATTTTCAGATGGGGAGATATTTTTTATCTTTTCCAGATCAGAAGTCAAGCAATCAGAAGAACCATTTCGATTCTCTGTTGTGCTAAAGTTCCTGTATCGGAGGCCTTCGCTTGATCACGTTCGAGGCTTCATTAAATCCCGTTGGGGATTATGCTTCTTGCCTATTATTGGTTAGCTGCGGAACCCTCGAAACATTCTCATCCATTTATCAAATGAAGAGGACTTCATTATGGTTATGGCTAGGGGAAATTTTGAGATTGCAGGGGCACCTTATCAGGTATTTCATTGGACACCAGAGTTCGTAAAAGAAGAGGATTCCCCTTTGGTCCCAGTGTGGTTATCTCTTCCCGGATTGCCTCCAAACTACTTTCATGAGTCTATGTTGAGGTCAATTGGTGGGGGGTTTTGGTCTTTTTTGAAACGGGACAACGCGACAACGTGTGTGACACGGCCTGAGGCGACACGCATTTGCGTTGAGGTTGATGTCTCCAAACCTTTGAAACGGGTTTTCTGGCTGGGGGTTCCAGGACATGCAAGAAGCCTTTATCAGGAGGTAATTTTTGAATCCCTTCCTCTACTTTGCGAGTTGTGTCGAAAGCAGGGACATGAGGAGTGCAAGTGTAGTCGACGTAAACAGCTTGATACAAATATGATATGAACCCGCAGGAAGGGAATCCCTTGAACCCACAATCAAATTGAAAACTCACCTAAGAAAGCCAAATCAAGTCAATGGATGGAAAATCAAGACCTGATGAGAACTCGTTTCAAGAACCTAAATTATATTAAAATCTAGACCCGTTGAAGAACCCGTTTCAATAACCCAAATTACAAGGAGGAACGCCACAAAGGTTGTGATTTACTTTTGATAAGTTCAAAAGTTCAATCAAGAACAAGAGGAGTAAAACTCAACTTACAAATAAAATTCAATATTATCTAATCTTCAAATGAGACTACAAAGAGTATTTAAACCAAAACCTAATTGAAACTCTAGTCCAAAATAAATCCTTTGTTCCAAAAATACCTCTGGATGAACAGTGCGGCGCTACAGTGATTCAGACGCGAATAGTGCCGCGCTACAGTACCTCTCTTCAAAACCCTAGTTCCTAAAATTGTCACTTTTCAAATAAGCCATTGGCCAAAATACAAGGCATTCCCAAAAACCCTACTTCATAAAAATAAGACATATATGAGCCAAACATCATAAAACTCAATTATTCTAAACTAATAAAATAATTCATTTAAATAATTTAAACAATTTAAAATCCTTCAAGTGCCCAAGGCCTTTAAGTCATATTATTGCCATCTTCTATAGCTTGTTTCAAATGAATTAAAATTGGATCTTCATCTTTCAAGCTCATTTTGATTGTTGGGCTCTTACTTGACTCGTCCCAAGTGGATTAGATCAATCCTTGCATTACTTCCTTGGTCTTCTTAGCTCTTGATCTTGTAATTGGCTCATCTGAAACTTGCTAAGAATTTTTATGACAAGACCCACCTTGGTTCCCATCAAAATGAAGTTGGGAATGGCATCAATGAATGTGGGGGGCGTGAGAAGACTAAGGGTCAGTGGAAGGTGGTTGGAAATAAAAATTCGGAAGTCTTGGCACCAAAGGTAATGATTGAGTTATTCATGACTTTCAATTTATTAAAGTATTTATTTTATTAGTTTAGAATAAGTAGGCTTGAGGATGCTTGGCCCACGTATGTCTTATTTCTTATAAACTAGAGTTTTGGGAAAGCCTTGTATTGTGGCCAAGGGCTTATTTGAAAAGTTGAGTAGATATTTTGAACGAGATTAATCAGCGTTGGCGTGCAGTGGAAATGGCAGCAATGGATGTCTTTTATGTGGACTTAAAGGGCGAGGCTCTTACTAAGAGACAATTTAAGGAGGAACTTGATGGTGGCGGCTTGACAGGTGTTGATACTGCTTTGTCTGGGGGTGCAATGCTACAAAGAGTAGTGGTCATCAATTCAAAACATCTCGGATAGCTAGTTTAAATTGACTAAAGAGGTTTCAGATACTGAGGAATCACTAGAGGTTTTGGAGGTTACGAAAGAGATACCACGTAGTTCATTGAAATTAGTGGATGAGGCGTTGGAATTTGAGTTGTCACAATTGGCAACGATGGGAGTTGAAGAGGGTGGTACTAACAAGTGGTGTTCCTTGTCTGAGGGCGAACCCGAAGAAGACGTGGGGGATTTTGCAAGTAAGTGTTTTGATTGGATTCGGAGTTGAATGTTTCTTTGAAAATATTACGGGGTGTGAAGAAGAAGGGAAAGTTGGTAGTCCTAGAGAGGAGGACTCAATCCAAAAAAAAAAAATATTAATTATCTATGCAGATATTTATATGGAATATTTGAAGTATTTGTTCGTCGAAGTGTAGACTTCGGCACCTTATGAGTAAAAGTAGGTCGCTGGTGGTGGCTTTATTAGAGTCTTTTCTTTCTTCCAAGAAATGTTGACGATAGGCTAGGTGGTTAAAAATGCCGAATTTTGTGAATAATGTTGTAATAGGGGGCAAAGTGTAGTTGTTTTGGAATGCTAGTCTGGATTTTGATTTCATTTTCATGTCTGATCAAGTTTTGTCTAGCTGGTTTGCTAAAGGTAGTGTACAAGTCTTGGTGTCTATAGTTTACGCTAGCTGTTTCCAGAGGAAGCGCAGGGAGTTGTGGGAGCATTTGTGTTCTCTCGATGCGGGTGTTTGGCCATATTTTGTTGGGCAATTTCAATATTATTCGTTATGATGAGGAAAATGTGGGAGGCTTGTTGAGTGCTTCTTGGACAAAAGAGGAGTTTAATACATGTTTTCATGATTGTGGGCTTTTAGAGTTGCCTTCTGGGGGACAAAAACTTTCTTAGTGTAATGGCCGGCTTGGGTGGATGAGGATTTGGGCTAGATTGGACAGGATTTTGGTGAATTCTTTGTTTCTAAATGTTTTTCAGGATGCACACATGGAGTATCTTCTAGAAACTTCTTTAGATCATTGCCCTGTGTTGATTCTCTTTGATAGGGAAAGAAGGGGTAGGATCCAGTATTTTCAGTTTCAACATATATAGGGGACTCATGAACGGTTCTTACCTTTGGTCTGAGAGTGTTGGAATCAAGAGGTTGAAGGCTGTGCTATGGTGAGTGTGAGTTATAAATTAAAATGTCTAAAGAAGATTTTGAGAAAGTGGAATATCAAAACATTTGGGAGAGTGGAGTTGGAGATTAAAGGCCTTGAATCTCGTTTCATGGAGCTCGAAGAAATTCTTAGTTCTGATTTTTCTCAGGATCGGGAGAATGAACTCCTACTATGTAAGCAGCGTCATCTCCAATGGCTACATTTTGAGGAGATTTTGGGGTGTCAAAAATCACATATTAAGTGGTTAACTGAAGGTGACTCGAATTCAGCTTTCTTTCATGCTTCTTTGCGTATTAAAAAAAAGAGTAAAGTCATTGATTGTATGAAGTTACAGGATGGATCATTGTTATGTTCGGCAGAAGAAGTTCATGATGCGACAGTGGTTTTCTTTCAAGAATTGCTTTCAGCGACACCAGTTGAAATACATGAGGAAAGTTTTCAATTGTTGTCTCCAATAGTTACTAAGAATGAGAATTCCTTGCTGTGTGCAGTTCCCTCCATAGAATAAGTTAAAGATGTTTTGTAGTTTATACCCCAGGATATTAGTCCTGGGCCTGATGGGTTTTCAGCAAGTTTCTCAGTCCTTGCTAAATTGTGAAGCAAGATCTGCTTGATATGGCCAAGGAACTTTTTGAAGGTATTCCTCTCACTACTTTTTTCGAGACTACTAATATTGTTTTGATTTCGAAGGTAGATGCACATAAGGAATTTGGTCATTTTCAACCTATCAATTTGTGTTCAGTGGCTTATAAAATTATGGCTACAATTATGGTTTTTAGATTGGCACCGATTATTGAAAAGATTGTGTCAGCAGAGCAGGCTGCATTTGTTCGGGGTCGAAGTATAGGGGGAAATGTCATGCTGAGAATTGATATTGATATAGCTAAAGCGTATGACTGTGTAAATTGGAGCTTTTTGCTGGAAGGTTTACGTCATTTGGGTTTCTTAAAAAAATTGAGGTCTTTAATTTTTAACTCTATTTCCTCTATGAGTTTTTCAATCATGCTAAATGGTAGTTGCAAAGGTTTTTTTAAGCCTTCTCGTGGAGTTCGCCAAGGTTACCCACTCTCTCCGTATTTGTTCATATTGTCAAAAGAGTTGTTGTCTCGCCTGCTTAACCATGCATTTCAGTCGAGGCGAGTTAAATACTTTAACTCAAATGGTGGTGCACGACATTTCGCATTTGTTATATGCGGATGATTTGCTGATTTTTGCAAATGGTGGAAAGGGTTCTATTCAGAATTAATGGAGGTGATTCACAAGTATTGAAGCTCATCGGGACAGCTGGTTAATCCAAGTAAGTCTTCTATTTTCTTCTCCTAAAATATTTCATATGATTGGATAATATAATTGAAGCATATTTCTAGGTTTGCTGAAGGCGCATGGCCTTGTGTGTATTTGGAGATGCCGGTATATGTAGGAAGAAAGAGGCTACATAAGTTTGAGCCTCTATTACAGAAAGTGCAAAAGCAATTGGCAGGATGGAAGTGTAAGCTACTCTCTTTAGGCAGTAAACTCATCCTTATTAAGCATGTTCTTAATAGCATGCTCATCCACTTGCTGTATGTGTTATCTTTGCTGAAAGGAATTGATGCTAAGTTGAAGAAATCTTTTTCTAATTTCCTTTAGGGTTCGAGCAAAGATGTCAATAAAAGGAAATGGATGTCTTGGTGGCATATTTGTTTGCCGGTAGAGGAAGGTGGATTAGGGATTCAGGACCTATCAGAGGTTCGAAAATCTTTGTTTATAAAGTTTGCTTGGAAGCTAATTATAGGTGGTTCTCTTTGGTCTGATTTCTTCAGGAAAAAATACATGAGTAAGGAGCCACTTGCCTTGATAGGTGCAGGGTCAAAGGGATCTTGCTTTTGGAAAGAAATTTTACAGGTGCTACCTTTGCTCATACGAAATTCACAATGGATAGTTCGGGAGGATGTCTTAAATTTTTGGTATGACAATTTGCTTAGTGATGGACCTATTGTGGATTTTCTACCGGTTATGGGGAATCATAAATTTCTAGTCCAGGATTTATGGGCTAGGGTGGGTTGGAAATATGATAAAGTTCAGCCATTGGTTGATGAGTATATGTTCTAGAGAATCATTTAATCTAATGTTCGTGTTCAGGGGGTAAGGATATGCTGGTTTGGAAGCACACGATGGATGGGGTTTTTACTACGAAGTTGGCTTGGCAAATTATTCGTTCAGTAGTATTTGTCCCTAGAAGAAGTGGCTTTGGCAAGATCATGTCCCTAAGAAAATGTCTCTTTTATGTTGTCGGGCACATCAAAATGCTATCCCTGTTGATGCCATTATCCAACAGCTTGGGATTCCGGTAGTTTCTAAATGTCATTGTTGTGTTGCTAATAAGGTTGAGACATTGGATCATGTGCTTTGTGATGAGGAGGGACCGAGGAAGGTCTGGGATTTTTTTTACTGCTCTTTTTGGCATCCGACTACCTTAGACTCAAGTATGGACAGATGTTTTGAACATATGGTGGTGTCGGGCTTCTCTAGTCTCGCAAGTTTATTGGTTTCGCGGTATTATTCCTATATTGATTTCTTGGGCTCTTTGGAAAGATCAATGTGCGGCACGGATGGAAGATACCAAATTCGAATCAAGAGACATTATTCGGATGGTAAAAGGTTTTCTTGTAGATATCTAGGGATCCATGAAAACATTTAAAGTAGTGGGGGATCATTATTTGACAGTGTTAAGGGAGCTCAATTGTCCTGTTGTGCCACCTAAAGTAAGAAAATTGAAGTTGATTGCTTGGGCTCCTCCGACAGGGGAATTTTCAAAGTTCAATGTAGATGGTCGGTCCCATGAAAATCCTGAGATGGCCGGTGGGGAAGGTGTTGTTCGGGATGTGAATGGGTGGGTTCTTGGGGGTTTTGCTCATTCGTATGGTCAGGCTACAAATAATACTGTTGAGAGTAGAGCAGTGCTTGATGGGCTTTATTTGTGTCAACAGCTGGGTTTGCAAACTGTTTTAGTGGAATCGGACTTGAGTGTGGTGATGGGATGGTTTATTTCGGGAACTTGTAAATATTGGTATTTGTGAGATTTTTGGGACGAAATGCTTTCTCTTATATCCTTGATGAATGTTCAGTTTAAGTATGTGTTTAAAGAAGCTAACATGGTAGCAGATTTTTTAGCTAAATATGGGGCGAGTGGCGGAAATTGGGATTTTTTTTGTGAGGACTTTGTTTCGGGTAGATTGAAATGACTTATACGTACAGACAGGGTAGGTATTCCTTATGTTAGATATTAGTGGAGAAGGTTTGAATATGGATTTTTTTTTTTTTTTGTTACCGTGGTATTCTTTCGCCATAAGTGAGAGTTCTTTAATAGTAAAATTTGAGAAATGGTCACTCATGGACAGGTGAAAAAATAAATAAATAAAAAGAGCTTGTGGAGTCTTTAGTTGAGGACCGTTATCATGGGAGATAGGACCAGGGGATTTACATATTGTAGCCTTCCCTGATTTCCCAAAGTAAGTAATTAAATAAAATATGACTGATTTGAGATTTAAAAAAATAATAAGAAGGACATCGAAGCCAGAAGCAGAATCAGTTGTTATGAACTTGATATCTAATTAGAGCTTAAATTTTCTGTGTATTCATTCTATAACAATCGATACACATGTACACATAGTTGTTGAATAGGAAAATGTGAATCCTTTGGAAGATCCTCTAAAAAATTGGACGCCTTCCAGGATTTGGAGGATGGATGAAAAATGACTTTTGATAATGCTCTATTGAGAAATTATGTTCAGAAGAGAGGCTCTTGTTTTGATCAAACGCCTAAACACACACTCCAAACCATTCTCCAAATCTTCAATGCTAATCACCAAATCCTCCAACCTTCTGTGTGCACTTTGTGTCTTATCAGCATCAGACTCTTTACTTGAAGCATCTCTGCGTAGGGTGCCTACTACAGCATCAACAACTTGCATCTGATTCACTTTCTCTTGCTTCTCTTCGCATGCTATTGCACCTTTGTGCATCATCTTTGAGACCAGTGACCACCCAGTTGGCTTTGGCTTTGACACTGACGTTGCCAAGAAGAGCAAGAGGTATTGAAAGATGGAAACATTCATTGCACAAACTTGTCTAAGAACCCGAATCACCACAGACAGGGGATGATCTAGACCCAAGGCAGGTGATGCCCCAAATTTGTTTTCCATTTGCTTTAAAGCAGTGATCAGTTTCTTGGCATCCTTCTTCATTTTCTTCCTGAAGCAAGTGTAGTTTTTTATGCTGCTTTCAATGCTTGAATCTCCCTTTCTTCTCCGGAGTGCAGATTGAAGAGCTTGAACGTGTTCTCTAATTTGCAATGTGGCCTCCCTTGTAATGCCACAGATATCCAAAAGCCTTACAGATCCATCCAACAATTCCTCGACGTGTTTCTCATGTTGATGTTGGGAAAGGACTTGTTGGGTCGATGTCATTTTGAGAAGATCATCCATGCAAATGTACAAATCGTCTAGACCAACAAGACCATTTGAAATCGACTCGGATGTTGATGTAGATGTTGCCTCCCATATTCTGAGATTGTTCAGCTCTTCCTCGAGTCTGAGAGTGCAGGGATGAGATCTGGAAGGCAAGCTAATAGATCGACCATGATATTTACCAGCCATGGCTGCTCTTGTAAATGTTTTGCAGTGAATTAAAGCTCAACTTTGAGGTGCTTCTACCAATTCTATGATTCTCTATATATATAGGAAAGTGCACAGAGATGAGAAAGAGATAGGACTGTTCACTTCAATGTGATCAGCATGTGATGCCAGAGTGGGCTTTTCCCATTGTATTCGGTTGCCTGTCGCAGCTTTGGCCAACATAGCTTCAGTAATTTGTTCATTATTTAGTCCACGAAAGTTGTGAAATGGGTAATGAGTTGAACTACTATTTTGTCATTTTGTGTGTTTGTGATGCAAGAAAGAGGCACTACTCATCACCCACTCTGCCTCCCCTGGCAGCCACATTGCACTCCATGTTTAAAGTACAAAAATTGAAGCTACCTCACCTCCAAAGATGTGCCTTGTCTGGGCTGTCTCGACTGGAAGAACCTTGCTCTGACAATGTATTAAAGAAAAGCTTTAGGGAGATCGAGATCCAGATCTGTGGAGATTAAGAAAATGTAAAATTTATGGTTTTATGGATAATAATTAGACTTGCAAGATCGGCATATAATATATCATAGGTCAATCATTAGTACAGAACTTTCTATTCTATATTGTGTATACACGAGTGGCATGTAGTGCTTTTGCCTCCATTGTCTTTGGCTAATGCTTTTTGATTTATCGAAAAGTTCACATGATTTTATTTCTTGTCTTCGTTGTTCTCAGTAATCAAAAGGTAAGCAAAGGTAGGACACGTATCATACTGGATATGGTTACGCGTGTGGTACTGATAATCTTTAGATATTATGGGAATCAGAGCACCATGATTTGGCATGTGACGGCTGGGACATTGTGCAGATTTACAGAACAAACAAAAATATGATGTGGCGTGCAGAGTTTAAGCATGCAAAGAGACACCCCTTTTGCCTTTTTATGCAGAGAATCATGAACTTGAAGCATTAATGGCTGAAAGATGATATCTTTAAATCTACTTTTTCGATTGGCAAAGAGAAACATTTATGGAAGTCATCTTGGTAATGGCTGAAACATAATATATGACTCTGGGCATTTATTCTTTCATGTGCATCAACAGAGTCTGCAAGCATGAATGTGCATCTGCTGCTCCTCCATAATTCTTGGGGCATCAAGTTCTATCAGGGTCTTAACAGTAATGTAGTAAGACAGTTTTCCATAGCAAATCTCATTTCCTTGACGGCTCTCAGGCGTAGTACCTATGACACAGTTACAAAAATTGTTTTGGATCATTTTGAAGGTGTCCCTATTACCAGCTGCCAGAAAGAGATTACACAGGATTATAAAACATTTTGCGTTTTATCTGAACACAGCTATCAGAATAAGGGAAATTTTCATTCCTCTACAGATTTTCATACTTCTAACTTCCATAAATACTTGCTATGATTGGATGCTAAAGATGAGAGTTTTGAATTTTTGCAGATCTTGCATATGCAGATCAGTAACAAAGGTAAAAATAAGAAAGAGAAATGGGAAAATTTGAATGAAAAGAGAGTAACTTGTTCTCCAAATACTTAATTCTCTATTACTGTAATTTCTCATAGAAATTGGGTTTGGGAAGTGTGGAACAATGAATATGGCCACTCTGAGATATTTACAAAAAAATTGATAGCCTCCTTAATGAGCAAGGATGTTCAAGAAAGACACTCTATTTCGGACTAAACTCCTAAATATACAAGCTAATCCGTCCTCAATGTCGTCAAGACTAAGATGGAGTGTCTCCAACTTCCTTTGCGCCAGTTGAATGTCAGCCTTGGCGTCATCATTACGTCTTAGATGCCCATGGAGGGAAGAAAGAGCAAGGTCAACACATCCCACCACATTGATAATCTTCTGTTCTTTCGCGGAAGGCAATAATCTCAGGCACTCTAGTCTTGAAGTCAACGAACACCGTCCATCTGTCCTCATCCTGGGAACGGACAGGAACAATAAAAGAGATTGGAAAATGGAGAGGGAGATTGCGCTTGCCTCTTTGAGAACTCTGACCACCATTGATAGATGGTGATCAAAATGTAAGAGTACTGGAGCGGAATCAACTATGTTTCCCGTTCGCTTCAATGCTTTTAGGCACTTAGCAATGTCCCTTTTCGCGTTCTTTCTAAAGCGCATGTAAGCATGAATATCACTTTCAATTCTTGAATCTACACCCTTTCTACGTAAAGCCGACTGCAGGGATTGGACATGTTCCTTCATTGTACAGACAATATTCCTTGAAGTGTCGCATGTGTCCAGCAATGTGAGTGAACCATCTAGAACTTCTTCCACCAACTTTCCATTTTCATGGCGCAGAAGAGCTTGTTGAGTGAGAGGAGAGTGAATGAGTTCCTCCAGACAACTAAACAACTCAGCAAGGCCGGCTAGACTAGGTTGAATAGTCTCAGTTTTGAATGGGACCGTCGTTGAAGATGACGAAATTTGACAAGACTTTAGGCGGTTTAGTATTGATTCGAGTCTAACAGAACAAGGGTGTAGTCTAGAGGGCAAGCTAATGGACCTAATAGGCTGATGCACACCATGCAGTTCAGATGAGGCTGCCATAATTCACTTGTGTTCAAATGCAGGCAAATCCCGATGCTTGAAAGACTATCATTGTACATTGAACCTCTATTTATAAGAAGGGAATGAGAGAAGAATGAGGGAAGATAGGCTCAGATTTGAAATGCAGCAACCACAGGGCGCATCCATGTGCTAGCAATGTGGGTCACCCTACCTCTCAGATACTGTTGTAACGTTTTCGGCCAACAATCTACGACCCCCAATTCATTCTTTAATGGCGTATGGTCATGAAACAGGCAACAATCTGCATGGTCATGAGACCGTCATAATATAACTTTGGTTAGAATTTGGTTTTCTTTCTGAAAATATAGGCATGCATTGGTGCTGTGTGCTTCCTTGCCTCACCAATCATCACCACCACCATTCTCTCAAACATAATTTAGTGCTGATTCTTGGAATCGTCATTGGAAATAAAGAATCTCGTGCTGTGTGCCCCCTTGCCTCCCCAATCATCACCAGATCGAACCATTCTCTTTGATAAGATTTAGTATTATTTATCCTTTGATATTTGCATTTGCAAGAAAGAAGTTCAATTTTCATAGCAAAAGTTTGTAACTCATGTCTTATTACAGTGAACCGCAGACAGCCATCCACTTAAAAAATATTTTCTAGCTAGCTAGCTCGAAATAAGATGCCATATTACTATGAATCCATCTTCGGCCAAGAATCTAGTCCTAATAACAGTATTGTTGGTGTCCTTCGGGGACGTGGAAGCATTAGCCAGTAGATATATTTTATACCTTGAAATTGATGTTGGCCTAATACAGACAACTACTGCAGAAAATATGTAGGGTTTGCAGCTAGCTTGTTTGGAAGATATGTGAGATCATCGAGGCACTAAACTTTATACTAAAACGCACGTTAGCCGGTGCCTCAGATGCTCATTCTATATGACTTGATGATTCTCCTTGTCCCCTACAATTTTCTGTATGAAAACAAGTTATAAACAAGCAGTTGATTGCGTTTGAATAATGTTCTTACACGCCACAAGTGATTGAACTCCTGACCACAAAGTCATGAAATACCAACTTGTACCAACTAGATACTTTGGATGTGCTATGGTGACGGACTCGCTCTTGGGACAGTAGATATGGTTCAAACCGGACATTCCATAGCAAGAAGGGGCTCCTATGATCATACTCAGAAAGGATTGCTATGCTGGTCGCCCCAAGCACCTCCCCTTTTGTTGAAAAAAAAAGATTGAGGGTTGGTTAGTAAAATTGAGCTACAGTCATCTTTAAAAAAAATAATTTTAACCCAAGACTCCTAAAAATTGTCCAATTACAAATTCATAATAGCAGATATTTCGAAAAGCCAATGCCGAAGATTATGCATGTGATGGAAATCTGGATCACTCTAGTCTCTACCTTATGAAAGATGCGCGCTGTAATCATTCTGGCCGAAAACCTGCTACTAAACGTTTCCTTGATCTTATGGAAACGAAATTGGCCACATCTAAGGGTCCCATATATTCTAGGTTATGGTCCTCAAATAGTTAGACACGTATACATTGTGACAGAGTATGCCTCCTTGCCTCCCCAATTATACGGTTGACTAAAATTATTTACGAACACCCAAGGCTGGCAATGCATGATTGTGTGATTTTAAATAACTATAGAAAATGAAAAACGACAAGTCTTAGACAAGATTTAGCATAACAGGACTAGACCTTAGAACCAAGAATCTAGGTTTGCCATGACAAATATAAGAAAAACGAAAACCGTTTTTGAATAGGTAGTGAATTCCGTATAGACATGTACCATAAGGAGTTACGAGGAGACAGGAATGCTTTTGTTTATTGGATTGAAGACAAAGCTAATTTCTCTTATTGTTACATATATATTCTTAATTCTCGTCCCTAAGAAAGCTTATTATCATATATTAAGCTTATCGTACAGGAAGGCCACCTTGGCATGGCATCTACTACAATTCTTCTGTATCCATAAAATTAGCTGGACATTGCATTTAGCAGCTACCTCAGCTATATTTTTACAGGAGTTTTATCCTCCCCTGCCTTAAGGAAATGGCTCGTTTGGATTCAGAGAATATTTCATCTTATCTTATCTCATCATTATAATTTTTTCAAATTTTCACACAAAATATAATAAACAATTCAATTTTTTCAAATTTCAATTCAAAATTTTCAAATCTCAAAATAATAATAATATTAAAAAATAATATTCTAAAAATATTTTATTCAACTTTTAACTTTCCCCTAAAATCATCTCATCTCACTATCCAAACCAGCTCTTAACGTGTGAGCCGATTGAACATAGTCTTTAATCACTTGTGGTGGAGTTGGACAAATGAAGCCAAAGAAATGTACACCACCGGCTCATTTTTTGTCAAAGTCAAGAATCAAGCTTTCCATTCATATTCATGGGTATTTAAGCCTGCTAAGAAAATTCAGCAACACGTGAATTGAAAGAGGGTGACCCTCCACCTTCGCAATGTCTCCTTGTGCAACAAGTTGGCCAAATTGCTCTCTCAATTCATTAAACCATACTGCTGCAAGTCCTCTCCATGAGGGATATACCATAGATCTGCTGGACAACAGCTTCAAGTTCGGTACCTTCCAATGAGGGCATTTATTTCCACAGGTACCAGGTGTAATATTGCTGAAAGAGGAATTGGGCTCCACCGCAGACAGCCTGAATATATGCTAATGTAACACAGATGCATGCTTCTTCTTTTGACAAGAAATGCTCATGACAACTCAAATCAACAAAAGAACCTACAACAGCCTCAGCATGACAGCCAAGAATTAGAGGAAGAGGACATTTCAATAATTTTTTATCAGGAAGAGAAACATGCAACAGCTCTCCTTGAAGCACAACAGATATGGAAATTGGCAACGTGCATCAACATAAACTGGTGTCACTTAGTTAAAAATTAACCTCAAAGCGGTCACTGCAATAGGGTACAAATCCACAACCATGTCTAAGTTTTGCTAAAAATTACCATGAGAAGTAAAGAAGGTGTAACACCCCAGATTGAGTACAGGAATGTATTAATTGCGATCCCATGTTGCTTAGGAGGTAGAAGTTCTTGCACTTATATTTTTTATTTTTTGTTTTATGTTGGGGAACCTCTCCAAGGCAGGGACCTTTGGACCCGCCCCTACAGAGTAAACCCCGGTCCAGTGCACCGCACCCTCAGAAGTTTCCTTACATGGAACTGGTTAAATCGCTGACTTTTCACTAGAGGGTGTGACTACAAAGGATTGTTTGCACCCATGAGGTGTGGAACCTTGGACCTTGAAGAGAGTGATACCCCAAGACCAAGGCCTTCACCACTTGGGCCAATGCCTTGGGGTTGAAAGTTCTTGCAATCCCAAGTTCTTGCATTTATAATTATTCCAAATAACTTCAATTGTAACAAAGATTTTGGAATATAAGCAAAGACATGGCTTGGACTTTCCTTAGAAGATGAATATAATATATATAAACAATAAAGATTAACTAGTGAAATGAATAAAGAGTAGGGAAACTATAATACACAGCGGCACTAACAAAATTAGAGAAACAAAAAGAAAAAAGGCAAGCTAGGACTTAGATTGGACCAAGGTCATTACAAAAAATGGGGATGTGAAAAACAAAAACAAAACAATTTTGCCCTTAATGAGGTTTGCATCTATACTTTACCAAAATAATGTACATGCTCCTCAATCTGTTTTTTCAGAGAAAAGGGACGGTACCCCCAGCTGTATTAATTGTCCTCGCTTATGGTGGAGGAACCATGCTTCCACAATCATAAGTCAACTTATATAAGAGAATAATGGCCATTACAAAATATTAAAACAAAGTTATGAAGTGATACAAATTTTTGTCAGTAATCTATTGATTCTCTCCCAATTGTTGGATTGGAGGTTAGATGATTTACTTAACCACCGAGGTCTCTACATATTGATAGGCTTTTTTTTTATTTGACTCCTTGGAATATGCTAGCCGCTTCTGCTTATGATGCATAGAAAACTATACTGCAAAATCCAATAAACATTTCCTAGGTAAGGAAACAAAAAGTAGCGTGGTAAATGGTCATCTAATAACAAGGAATAGCATGAAACATAAAAGGGATGGCATCCAAGCTTTCACTCACTCAAAACACGGACGTCAAGAGGTAATAAGTGCACTACTCTCAACCACTGTCAAATCTCCAGATCAACTCATTTAACTATAAGTTCCAAAATACCCAAAACAAAACGAAAAACTCCTTTTTAAGGTATTAGCAATCTCAGTATAGGATCATATTATGCATCGATTAGAAATGCCTTTGAACCAATTCATTTATTAATTAGTAATCACATTTGTTCAATCTCATACTTGTGGTATCTCATTTTTTTTTTTTTTATAAGGACTAAGATATTTTATTTATCATAAAGTAGGCATAGCGCAAGTACACTGGAAGTATTCATGTGAATACACCTATTTAGGAACTTGTGGTATCTCATTTGAACCCGAATCCTTCTCATAGCACAAAAACAAACATATTTTTTTAAAGAATTAAAAGACTTACCAGTTAGATAGCATGGCCTTGTTCTTTAGCTTTCTTTACCCATTTAAGTGTACTTTCCAAGGTTGTGTAAGCAGCAACATCTGTTAAACTCTTACTCTCAACAACATAATCAAACACCTCATAAGCTTCTGCTATCCTCCCTTCCCTACAAAGTGCCCTCACAAAGGTAGCATAAGCCGCCGTCTCAAGCTTCATATCCCCTGATTTCATCACCGCATAAAGTTCAAGTGCCCTTTCCAACAGTCTTGACTTACACAATCCATGAAGCAATGTGCTATAAGTGCACGAATTTGGACTACAGCCGTTTGCTTCCATCCCTCCTAACAATGCCAACGCACCCAATGCATCCCCCTCCCGACACATCCCATTCATCAATGAAGTGTACGTCACAGCATCTGGGAGATGACCCTTTTCCTCCATAATACCCAAAAACTTCCTAGCTTCTTTAACCCGCCCAGACTTTGATAACCCAAAAATCAAAGTGTTATAAGTAACAATATCAGGCTCCACACCTTCCTCCTTCATTTTATTATAAACCCCAATTGCCTCATTCCCCCTACTCAACATACAGTAACCCTTCATGATAGTGTTGTATACGAAGCAATCAGGTTTAAACCCCTCCTCATTAAGCACACCCACTAACCTCAGTGCCTCGCGGAGATTCTTGGTATTACATACATTATCAATCAGGATTGTGTAAGTAACAAGATCAGGCTTCAAATCGAAATTGTTTCGCATTTCGTCAATAAAATCGTAAACCATACTCAATGACCTCGACTTACAGAGATGTTTAACGAGGAAGTTATACGTATAAGTATCCGGCTTAGTGTCTTTTGACGATAATTCCTTTACCAATTCGATCGCATGCTCCATTCGACCCGCCAAGCTAAGCGACCGGACCGCAATATCAGCGGTGAACTTATCAGGACTGAGCCCATTGGTGAGCATAAGATTGAGGGTCTGGTGCACGGAGGCGAGGGTGGCATCGGGTGCTTTGCAGGACTGCGTGAGCAAGATGTGATAAGTGGATCGGTCGGGTGAGAAGGAAGGATGGGACTTGATCATGTGACGGAGGAGAGAGATGGAGTCTTGGAGGGTGGAGATTGAGGCGTAGGATTGGAGTAGAGAGTTGTGGAATCGAAGGTCGAGTGGGGCTTTGGTTGTGGAGATGACGGAGTTGAAGAGCTTCTTGGCGTCCGAGAGGTTCGGGGTTTTGAAGAGGGCTATTGGCATATCCTCATGGGTTTTCCGGGAGAGTTGTGATGGGGTTTTTCTGGTAGGTTTTTTGGGAAAGTGATGGGGTTTGGGAGGTGGAACTGGGGAGTCTGCGGGAACGAGCGAAGATTGCTTTTTCATGAGCGTGGTTGAAATTGCCGAACGGAGCGATGGTGGGACCTTTCCCATTTCCGGTTTCTTCTTCTTTCAAATGCTTTGCTGATTCAGTTCAGTGCTGAACAGAGTTCTATAGGGTTTTTGCAGGGTTTCAGATTTTGGTGTACGCAAGTGAGCTTTTCAGAAGAACATGAAAGCCCCGACCCCATTTCGGTCGGGTTGGGGGCTCTCTTCCGTTTGTTAAGGCCTTTTTTCCGCTCCTGGCTCCTCTCATGGCCTGTTTTGGTTCATAAAAGAAGCAGACCTTGAGAGGAGGCCTGACCCATTAGTCTCGTTGATAAAATCTTCTTATGAGTTTTGATTAATAAAAATCAGTTTTTTCAAAAAGTTTCAATGTTTTTGGTAAAAATATAAAAGGCCTTTTAAACTACCACGAAGTTTTAACCAATCTCTAATTACAGGTTTTAATAAACCAGCCCTCTCAAACTATTAAAAAATTATTACGTACTTCCCCCATAAAAAATAAAAATAGGACATAAATATCATTTAGAAAAAAACAAATTATTAAAAAATTATTTAGAAAATTAAAATTTTAAAAATTAACTTTGGCTTCTTTAAAAATATTTTTTCCATTTTTTAGAATTATTTTTTAATAATGTTGTAATTTTTTTTAAATACATTTAAGGATATAAAAGAAATATATGAAAAAAAACCAAAAAAATAAAAGGCCGAAATCGAGAGAATTTGTCAGCTAAACCCTCTACTCATATAAAAATTGGACCGCCCTCCACCCCACCAATGAAACCCTACCACGTAGTATTCGAATATATGCCCAGCTCCACCACGCTCCCTCTTCATTTTTCTTGTTTAAACGCACTACGCAGTCCTTCACTTACCCGTGGGATTGCTCCATAATCGACCGTAGTCCCTAGAAAACACCCAACTGGAGATTCCTAAAAATCCGACCCGAAATATCTCAGAGCTCCATGGCGAAAAGATCGATACCGGCCCTAAACAAGGTCCTCTCGAATCTGAGATCACTGCCGTGTCCATCGCTCCTCAGCCAGACCCGGTCGGTAACTTACATGCCTCGACCCGGAGACGGCGCTCCACGCGGCGTGACCTTGATCCCTGGTGACGGGATCGGACCTCTGGTGACCGGCGCAGTCGAGCGGGTGATGGAGGCGATGCACGCACCTGTGTACTTCGAGCGCTACGAGGTGCGTGGGGACATGAAGAAGGTTCCGGAGGAGGTGATCGAGTCGATCAAGAAGAACAAGGTTTGCCTCAAGGGCGGGTTGGCCACGCCCATGGGAGGCGGCGTGAGCTCGCTCAACATGCAGCTCAGAAAGGAGCTCGACCTCTACGCTTCGCTCGTCAATTGCTTCAATCTCCCGGGGCTCCCCACGCGCCACGAGAACGTGGATATCGTGGTCATTAGGGAGAATACCGAGGGCGAGTACTCGGGCCTCGAGCACGAGGTCGTTCCTGGCGTCGTCGAAAGCCTTAAGGTATTCTCTCTTCTGTAATTTCTTTCTATCATCACCTGCCAGAAAAATCCTAGTTATTGTTTTAGTTGAATTAAATTCAGATTTTGATATGTGATTTTTCCATAATTCATTAGTGGTCACTAGATTGTATGATAAAATATCCAAATTGGAATCAATCAATTAAAATTTATTTGTTTGTTTCTTTATAATTACTGCTGGATTTTATGGGTATCCACATCGAGTATTAGCCTGGTATTAAATTTGTTTTTTTTTCCTAAGCTGGTATTAAATTTTGATTTTTTTTTCCTAAGCTGGCATTAAATTTTGAATTTACATGTTGACTTTATATTTTTAAATTTTAAACTTCTGCGTGATTGTGATTGTTTGATATTTTGTGTGGTTGGACGTTATGTTATGTTTGTACATCATGCTAAATTTTTTGTTAGGTGATAACAAAGTTCTGTTCGGAGCGAATCGCAAAGTACGCATTCGAGTATTCTTACTTAAACAACAGAAAGAAAGTGACTGCCGTTCACAAAGCAAACATTATGAAGCTTGCAGATGGTCTGTTCTTAGAATCCTGTAGAGAGGTTGCAACTAAATATCCCGGGATTCAGTACAATGAGATTATTGTCGACAACTGCTGCATGCAACTTGTTTCAAAGCCGGAGCAATTTGATGTCATGGTAAGTGAATTTTCTTGTTTTTCGTCAAACAATGCTGTAGTTTATCTAGGGCTCGTTGGGAGAGTGAGATGAGATCAATAATTTTGTTAATAGTAATAAGATAGTTTGTGAATAGTAATGAGATAGTTTGAATTGAGTATTTTTTTAATTTTGAAAAATGAGAGAGAATAAGTTGAATAAAAAATATTATGAAGTTAAAATATTATTAGAATATAGTTTTATAATATTATTTTTGTTTGGATATTTGAAAAAGTTGATTTTTTTTTTTTTGAAATTTTGAGAAAGTTATAATGATTAATTCAAAAAAGTTATAATGATTAGTTTGAAATGTTTGTATTTAAATTATGTTTAGAAAAGAGATGGGATGAGAATTTTGGGAATATAGTTTGCTTGGCTGCTTACTGTCTAGTTTTTGTTTGTAGTACTGATGGAATAGTGTGCACTACGTCAGCCTTTTTGGTTTTATGTGTTTGTTGAAGATTGCTAATTGATGACCTACTGCAATTTGATTCTGGTGGGCAGACCAAGAATTTGGTCAAATCGTTAGCCTAAATTCCTGGGTCCTGGCAGAAGTCTTGAGAGATTTTTTTTTTTTTTTTTTTTTAATAAGTGATAAAAGGTTATATAAACGAGAATAATAATAATAGCCCTTGTACACAGGGCGTACGCTAGAGAGACTTGAGAGAAATTGATGATGAGTTTTATTTTCCTTTTTCAATCCTAAGGAATATAGAGGTACTCAAATGCTGAAATCACAAAATGGAAGGTGTTTTCTTTCTTATGTTCTGATAATATCTTGATGAGGGGAATTAATTGCGGAGAGTTTTTATGCCCGAGCGAGATGATTTTTTTTTTCTTTTTTTCTTTTTTTGGGGGGGTTGTTCATTGAGGATGGCTTATTATTCATTGATACCAGGGTTAGTCTCAGTTAGTAACTTAGTTCTGCATGGATTGGAGAATGGTATAAATAACTTTTGGTCATTTTATCTCTCTTTTTTATTTAAACCAAGTATCATGTGAGTAGTTATCTTATCAAATAGCAAAAAGGTTTCTGTAGTGAATGCTGGCTGGTTTACATTTTGCAGGTAACACCAAATCTTTACGGTAATCTAGTTGCAAACACAGCCGCTGGTATTGCCGGTGGCACGGGAGTCATGCCGGGAGGTATGTCCCCATATATTTTAATTTCAGAGCGGTTATTCTCCTATATGTTGTCTTCTTCTTCTTATCCTTAATGTATCTGGTCAACCAAATTGTTATGAACATATGAGAATTTGAAACCTCCAACAACCTGGTCTTGCTAAGCTAATTCTACAAAAGTAGTAAATTCATTCCGAAGCACTTTTGTAAAAGATCTTATTTGACACACATGGATGGCCTCATATATGATATATGTACAGATATATATATATATATTTATATGCACATTTGTATAAAATGTAAGGAGTGAAAAAATGGCTGCAAAATTATTCCATTTGTGTCTGCACACTTATGCCTAGATCTCCTAGCTAGGTGGAACCTATTGCCTGATTATGGGTATTGAAACCTTTTCTGCAGTGTAAGGTCATATAAAGCCTTTAGTTTGTGATGCATGACTTCTTTTGCAATACAGGAAAACATCATTATTAGACTGCTTGCAGATTAGTGTGAAAATGTTCTGCATCAAATAGATTGGAGTCCTTATGTGTAAAGATTATCAGACAACTGCACCTGAGTCCAACTCAACGGGTATAGTATATGTTAGAATACAGTATGTATAGGAAGCGAACAAGGATCCTAGAAATGTAGATAAAGTTTGAAGGTAAGTGTGACAAACATTTCTGATTCAGAGAAGTACATGTTTGGAGTAGGCTGTTTGGGCAGGTAGCAAAATTAATGTTGACGGTTTGGAATTACTGTTTCCTGGGTACTACATCTGATCTGAAAAGATGAGAATATGTGCACTTATCTTGGTTTCCAGTTTCAACAACCGAAAATTTTAGTTGGGGTTTTTAGTAGAAAGGAATTTATTGTGCTTTCTTATGTAGTTTCATCCAGTGAGCTTCCCCATTTTATTTGAAAATACTTCCAATTTTTTTTAGAGAGAATATATATACTTTACATCTCATAGCAAGATATGATGAGGATTGATTCTTCTTTTTGGGTATATTCTTTTGAGGGAGGTGATTGTCTATGGTGTTGCGATAAGAATGATCTTCCTCCAGAAGCAATGGATCCCCCCCCCCCCCCCACCAGAAAAAAAAAGCGTTTGAAATATATTTTGCTTATGTTCCACGAATGGGTAATGTTGCAGGCAATGTTGGCGCCGATCATGCAATCTTTGAGCAAGGCGCATCAGCAGGAAACGTGGGCAATGAGAAACTTTTGGAGCAAAAGAAAGCAAATCCAGTAGCCCTGCTTCTCTCGTCAGCCATGATGCTGAGACATCTCCAGTTTCCTTCATTTGCTGATCGACTAGAAACTGCTGTTAAGCAAGTCATATTAGAAGGCAAGTACCGGACAAGAGACCTTGGTGGACACAGCTCGACTGAAGAAGTTGCCGATGCAGTTATTGCCGCCTTGACTGACTGAGGACATACATACTCATACTCATTACCATTGCCTTTCCTGACTAAGTACAATTTTGTGACTTTCCATGGAGTTCTTACCTCCCTATATTCCTTTTTTTTTTTTTTTTTGCCCTTCTCAATCTTCATAAACATTGGTGATTCATTTTCCTCTGTCACCGTTGAAATGATAAATAACATCACTCAAAAAGGGATAGTGATGAGTTTTTAGTTAGAAAAATCAGTGAAGTGACCATAAGCTTTGCTCTCTCTGCTGTGATGAAATCCACATTTTATTCTAATACAAATAAAAGTTGTGGCAAGCATTTTTCTCCCCAATCAGTGAACGTCTCAAATATTTTTTTCGAGCTTAATTTTCTGTTCTAGAAAAAAGTAGAAGTCTAGAAGGATCAAGATCGATCTTATGCCGTTAATGTTCGAGCTCTAGAATTCAGAGTAGAATAGCATTAGATCCATCAACTTTGTTTTCCCCTTTTTAAAAATTAACGGAGTTACTTGCCATATGAGTCCATTAAGTTGGTGTAGCTATCCCCTTCCAAGTTTGTACACCTCAAATAAGATTGGAAGATATATAACCCATAATATTTATTAAATATTTAATATCTTTTGAAAAATCTAAAGTGTCGACATATGGTATTTAATATTATATAACTCATTTTATGTGTCTATTTTTCTCTCACCCGAAATCTTCAAATAATGTCAAAAACTTAAAGAGGCATTTTTCCTGAGATTAAGATATTGTATAAGGGCTCGTTTGGATGATAAGATGAGATGAGATGATTTTAAATGAGTTGAATAAAATATTATTATAATATTATTTTTTAATATTATTATTATTTTGAAATTTGAAAAGGTTGAATTGTTTATTATATTTTGTATGAAAATTTGAAAAAGTTGTAATAATGAGATGAGATGAAATGGGTTAAGAGTATTTTTGTATCCAAACGAAGCCTAAATCAATTAGCATCATTGATTCATTATATTTCCATTTTTTCATTGACTTCATTAGACATTCACTGATAAATAAAGATTTGTGTCATATATTCAATGATAATTAAGAATAATAAAGATGTAACCCTCAAATTCTCTAACCCTCCTTCTCTCTTCTCCATCTCCTTTTCTATTATATTTTCTTTTTACATGCTATTAGAGCATACCCGATCTTGGTATCTGTCATAGAATCGTTTGTATCCGTACTTCATCTTCTTGTTAGAAGGCATGTTCTTTCACTTTGTTATTTACATAGCACATTATATTAGTTTAACAATTTTTAGCACTTGACCGGTACGGTTCTTTACATGCCATTTATGTTCATTTTTTATATGATTTTTCTCATATCAAATCATTAATCAAATGTACGAGTTGTCATTGGCATTTTGGAACCAAAGCCACTGACTTCCATGTCTCTTCTCTTGTAGCATTTTTTTTTCTCATTCGTGATAAGTTTCATATTCAATGTATTATTTGGTGTTCTTTTCCCTTCACCACGAGTCCTCTAGAGACTTCCTAGACAATTAACCAATTGTTTCTCTCTTTTTCATCATCAATCTCATACATTGGTTTGCCTCCACACCCTTGTCTCTCATAGCTTTTTTTTTTTTTTCTTTCTTGTTTGTAATAAGTCTCAAATTCAACGTGTTATTTGATATTCTTTTTTATTTACCACATATCAACCAGAGACTTTGTATGCACTAAAAAGATTGTTGCCCTCCTTTTCATCATCAATCTCGTATATCGATTTTCTTCCACGCCCTCCACACGATGGCTGAAGTTTTAAGCCCACCATTCATTTGCGTCACGTGCTACAAAGATAGATGGATCCCCATCCATCTAGCCACAGGTAACGTGATCTTAATTTCAAATTCAAGATAACATCTTCATTATTATCTAAGTTTGAGAAGATGTTAGAATATTATTATACTTATAATACAATATATTTATAACATTATAACATATCTATGGTAATATGAGTACACATTCTCTGTGTATTTAGTTTATGGACAATGTTAGTGTGCTCCGAAATATATATGCACACCAATGTTAATGGTTTTTTTCTTTTAAGTATATTTTAAACATCTTTAATTATTAAAAAAAATCACAAAATCTTTAATAATGAATTCTATTCTTTTAAAAAAAAATCACAATATTTATATAATCTATAATTGGATCTAGCATTACTTTTATACAAAATCTATATACGTCTATACATCTATATAATCTATCATGAATATTATTTTTCATTCTTTATACGTCCATATATATATTTCATCAAAATATATATATATATATATATGATGCCAAAATAAATAAGGTTCACTGATTCATTAATTAGATATCCCCCAAGCTTCCACCTGAGCACCAGGTACACACACAGCATAGATCTAGAGATCCTGTTTATCAAGAGAATAGATGATCTAGCCAATTATTGCAACGGCAATTCTTCTTTTGGGGGGGATGTTGCTATGTGCGTGGCAGGATATTGTCTCAAATTGAGGCGGATAATGTTGGGGGCAACAAGGGATCCACAGTACAAATGATGTCCGATCTTGATCGCACTTGAAACCATTGACAGTCCAGGATCATAGTAGTGAGCTGTTGGTTTTCCTTCCAAATCAACGGCAAGAGCCCCTCCATTCTTCTCCATATTTGGTCGCCCTATGTACTTCTCCATGATTGCTATACACTTCCGGACGAAAGGGTATCTGTATGCTAAATGCCATGACAGTGTGGGCCCCTGCATGTATTACCCCCAAAATAGACTGATCATGATGAAACTGCATGTACTTGCTAGCTGATTATTAAAATTCATGCAGGATCGACCATAGGTCCCCAAAAAAAGGATTTCATCTATGGAAAATGATTTACGCACAACACATTCTATAATATATTGTACAACAATGTATTAAAAAGAATGATATTTTTATAAAATATCTTATAAAAATATCTTCATTTTATAATATTATTGTGTAATGTGTTGTGCAATATATTGTGCGTGTATCATTACCCTTTATCTATAAGCACCACAAGAAAACCAAAAGATTAATTGATACCCCGGTACATCTATATGCTATTTACAAAAACTTGATCATGCGTGTTTATCATGATCAATGATCCTCCTTAACACATGATTCAATCTATCTCGTTAGGTTATATAGATGAGATGAGATGTTTTGTTAAAAGTTAAATAAAATAGTATTAGAATATTATTTTTATTTTGAAATTTGAAAAAGTTAAATTGTTTATTATATTTAATGTGGGAGTTTGAAAAATGTGTAATGATGAGATGATATGATTTTATATATCCAACCCGGGCCTAAATTAATCAAGCATCCTAATTTCTTGGATTCTATATATGCACATGATACGATATATAGATCATCAATATTAATGTTTCTCAAGAAACAAACACTACTTCATGAAAAAACAGGGCTATTAATTATTAAAAATGGAAACTAATTAGATCAACCGATATATATAGTACCGTTGCCAATGCAACCCAGTAGTGGCCTTCTCCATCATAGCGGATATTATCCGGCATGCCTGGTAGATGATCAATAAACTCACTGACTTTTCCTTTTTCCTTGCCTTGTAAATGATATTTCCTACACCTTCTCCTGCGCGCATTAGTGACCAATCGTTTATATAAACAAAAAGTACTTAATTAAGGACTAGCTAACATGATGAAATTAAAGCATGCGGCCTGCAAGAGTACTGGAAATTATTAGCAATTATTTAGAACATACGCTGAGGTTTCGCAAAAGATGACATAATTTTGATCAGGCGAGACTGCCACTCCATTAGCAAAGTAGAGATTGCGAACCAGCACCTTTGTTCTCTTGGTCGCTGGATCATAACTCAGAAGTCTACCGTGGGGCTTACCCTCCAATATATCCCAAATGAACTCATGCAATCTATATTTATACGAAGCATCTGTAAAATAAACCATGCCGTCATCTGCTACATCTACTGCGTCTGTCGTTCCGAATTTTTGTCCCTCAGCCTCATCTGTCAACAGCTCCACTGTCCCATCTGCAGCCTTCACCTTCAGGAGGCCCTGCAAATTACATATTCATAGCCAGATTTCATTAATATAAAAAGGGCGCGCCTAATCTGCCGTCTCAAAATAATAGCTGATTTTATCGTTCAGTGTAAAAAAATTTTTTTTTTTTTTAATTTTACTTTTTATATTTTTTTTACATATTTAAATATATTTAAAAAATAAAAAATATATATCAATATATTTAAAATTACTTTTTTAATCATTAAATAAAAAATAAAAAAATTTATCCAAACGGTGCACTTAGAACGATACAAATGGGAAGGCAGACAAGTATTTTTCATATAAAAAATAAAGTGATACAATTAATAACAGTAACCCTTCGTTTTAATTATTATTTCTTGATTGATGTAGTAGGTGTTGCCCAGTTGATGATGTGATATGATTTAGATATTTTTATATGTCAATTATTTTATTTTAAAGTTATTAAACATGTATTATACGTAATAATAATGATATCATTACTCAATTTTAAATATTGTATTTTTTTGTAAAAAATTATATTTCATTAACCGAATTTCTTTTCGAGGCCTGGAATCTACGTAGATTTTGTAAGTCAAAAAACTGGAGTGACGTGGCTGCAGGTGCCTACCGGCCGACCGGCGAACAGCCATAACCAGATCTGCAGTTCGCAACGGTAAACGACACGACTGGTCAGTGTTTAGTTGTTTACCTTTTCGGGATCAGCAACCCAAACTTCGTCGTCACGTACAACAGCGATTCCCAACGGTCTGCCTCCGGTGTTTATCCATTTCTGCACCGTCGAGTCGTTCACCGTGACCCGGCTGATCCACCCATCTGCGCAGCCCGTGTAGATGACTCCGGAGATGGGATCGTAAGCGACATCTTCCGGTCCCAACAAATGGCCCGCACCCAAGGGCTCCGAACCTCGGAGCATACGATTGTTACTTGCCGGCACGGCAATAACGTACCGAGTCAGCAGGTCTGGGGGTAGAGGAGCCGGGTCGAACGAGTCCAGTTGATAAAAAACTGTGGCAGCAAAAATGGGGAGCAATACCGCCATAAAAACCGTGAAAGACCATGAGTTTTCTTTGTCGCGGCTAGAAGCCTTGGTTCGTGAAGCTGAGTGGGAGTTCTTCGAATCGGCCATGATTGGGACTGGGGAGTGAGTTCGGCGACTCGGTTACAGAGAGAGAGAGAGAGAGAGAGAGAGGGAGGAGATATGGCGGATTATTATCGGTTCGAGGGAGCCATTTGAGGTGAGAAATAGTCTTTGGCATTGGTTACTGAGCATTATATTATATATATTATAATAGAAAATGAATTTATTTCGTATCGGCAACTGCAACTCTATACAGGTCAAATTGGGGCGGCAATCAATCTCTTTCGAGTAATTCTTTATTAAATAAAGAGCTTTGCTTTGCATCATTCAATATATTACATATTAAATTTTTTTTTATTTTTTTAATTTTTTTTTTTAATCTTCTTGAAATATTTATATTTTTTTATTTATCATCTATATAATACATATTTAATAAGAGAAATAAAAAAAATTAAAAAAAAATTATAATATATAATATATAGATTAATGCAAAGATTAATTAATTCATTTAAATCATTGCCTTCGGATTCTCAAAATTAAAAAAGGATAGATTAACCATTTGTGATTAAGACTGGCAGCCAGTGCATCTTAAAATTTTGATTAAATATTAATAAAATAATCTGTATTAGAATAGTCAAAATGAAAAGTCTCAAACATATACGCACTACATATATAAGTAGGAGGTTGGGGTGAAGAACGTGTACATTTTTTGTATATGAAAAACTAATATATTGTATAAGCAGAAGATAAGGTTACTGCAGGAGGAACATGTACAGTAATATACATTTTTGTGCAACCTAACATACATTTTTGTAAGCAGGAGGTTAGGAGCAACCTTACCAACTGCAAATTTTTCATGTGCGTATACATGATTTTTTGTTTATTAGTTTGCAATATATACAAGCAGGGCCAGCTAAGGTTCCTGCACATTTTTTATAGATGAAAAATAATAAGTTGAGGAAAAATAGTAGTTGGGAAACAAATAATTTAAGTAAAAATTAAAATATTAATTAACATATTTTTAGTGTAGTTGTAAAATATGAAAAAAAATAAAAATATTATTATTATAAAAATATTATTATATTATTATTTTGACTAATCTAATCGGAAGTTATATTTTGAATGTTTTTTATTTTATGCAAAACATGTACTAGTTTTTGTCATTAATACTCTTAAATCATATGTTTTTAAAAAATTTAGTTTGACTTTTATTTTAATTTAATGTGTATAAATATTTAAAAATATTATTTTATTAAAAATTGTAAATTATAAGCTAGCTCATGTAATTGGGTTGTAAGTCTAATATCACTGCTCTATTTTAAAATCAAACGATCATATTTCCTATAATTTGATATAAACATGATCTTTTTATAATTTATAGTATTTTGTTTTAACAATTATTTTAAATAATGATAGTTTTTATTTGCAAATTAACATTATTATAATTGTGAGATGTTACTTATATGCTATATCTAGCCGAAGTGAGTAAAATAAAAATGATTTTTATTATACGCTGCAAACACAGAAGAATATATATCATGTTCTAAAACTGATTTATTTTGTGAGGCTCCCGTGGTCTCAACGTAGTTCACATCGTTTTCCTAAAACTAAAGCTGCTAAAATCTCTCGGACAAATCCACGTACTACGTAACGGTAGAGTCAGTGTTTACCTTTTCAGGATCAGCAACCACAACTACTTCATCGTCACGTAACACAGCGATTCCCAAAGGCCTGCCGCCGGTGTTTATCCATTTCTGCACAGTCGAGTCCTTCACTGTGACCCGACTGATCCACCCGTCAGCACAGCCCGTGTAGATGACTCCAGAGCTGCGATCATAAGCGACATCTTCCAGTCCCTACAAGTCCCCCATGCCCATGGGCTCCGATCCTCGGAGCATGCGGTTGTTACTTGCCGGCACGGCAATGACATGCCAAGTCAGCAGGTTCGGGGGTTGAGGAGCTGAGTCGAGCTGATCAAGTTGATAAGGAAGTGTAGCGGCAACAACGCACTACACAAAATGTATCCAATTCTGGCGAGACCAATCGCCCCAAAAAGGATAAATTTCAGACGCAATTGGTAATTTGCGACTACTTTAGCCTACTCCCAAGTCGCTGCAATCTCCCTGTCTTAATTGAGAAGTTGCAGCGAGAAACCAAAACTAGCCGCAACAACCACATGCTTTGCGTCAACTTTTCTTGCCGCAATTATCATAATTACCAGCCGCAAGAAGTTTGTATCCCATTTAAGTCCTAGCTGCAAATTGTCATCATTTTGCAGCATATTTGTATTGGTCGCAAATATTCTCTTGCCGTGCTATAGATCTCCGGTGATAATCTTTAGTCGTGATAAAATTTTGACGGGAAAAACATGCGGGGTAGATGCAAATAGGTATTTGGCATGACATAAGGTCGCCACAATTAAGAAAAATAATTTCACAAACCTTATTCCGACGATTGTTATACTCGCCACAAATATTTTGTCTCGACAGTTTTTAATGCCAGAAAAAGGTTGTTTTTAGCGATGAATGTTGCCAAGAAATGTGTTGATTTTTTTTTTTTGTTCTTTTTTTTTTTTTTAATTTACCGCACAAAGTGTAGCCAATATTGACAATTTGTAGCAGTGAAAATGTATTTTCTACTTGCACTAGTGCTTAGCATTATCTGTCAATTTATTGTAACTCAATTATGCTAAGATGGTTTAAATACTAATTCATCCATCATATTTGCTGCTTAAAAAAATCACTTAGCTGAAACACACAAAAGCAATATAATTGAGATATCAAAATCTAGGTAGTGTATAGAACAAAAGAAAGAATGGGCTAACTTCATTCATTCATGAAGAACATACAGGCAATACAAGCGCATGGTTGGTTAATCATACAACCTAATTTCATAGCCGTTCATGACAAACCCAATGATCACATTAGCCACAATGTCATTGTTTATACATAACTAAAGATGCAACAATATGTCCAGTACTTAATTAGTAATGCTCATCCATCTATCTTAATCAATTACCGAGGAACTAGTGCAACAAATATATATGAACCTCAAAAGCTAATCTCAACTTCCAAAATCACCCACTTTTTCTCGAGGAGCACTACTTTTCCCGTCCTCTTACAATCTTGCATGTCTTGTAATTTCTACCAAACATGTGTAAAATATCCATGCATCTACAAAATACAAACAAACAATATTTGAAGTACATCAAACGTACAACCTCTTTCAATAATGTCTTCTTCACCACATTAATAAAACTACATTTACACCAACTTGGCCATACATGCTCAACCATCTGTAGCCAACACATACATTGATGCTGAAGATGATCCATGGAAGTGACCAAAGTAAACCAACAAGCACAATAAGAAATAAAATAAAATATCCAAAACTATTAGTTCAAAATCAACATCAAACTAAGTTTTTACATCACTCCACCAAGAACATTCACGTTATAAGAAATTTCATATGCTATCAATGTAAAACCATATTCTAAAATACACAAATTAGAATTCCAAGCCAAACTACTGAATTAAAGAAATAATTTACTAGCTTTGACATGATCTACTACATACACTCATAGATATATATATCAACATTCCCAAACCAGCCTTTATAATGACTTTAAACTCTAAATCATAAGAAGGTTATCATGTGCAAAAAACTATCAGCCAAGATTTAACCCAAAAATTCCATATGTCATCAATGTGCAACCATATTCTATAATACATAAATCAAAATTCCAAGCCAAACTACAGAACTATGGAAATAATTTTAAGACATCTCATGATCTACTACAAACAGTCATGGATATATATCAACATTCCCAAACCAGCTAATGTAGAGACTTTAATCTCTATATCATATCATCATGTGCATGAAAACTAGTAGCCAAGATTTAACCTAAAAATCACAGCAATTAGTTTTTGGTATTCGATTAAAAACTAGGAAGTGCTGACACCCAACCACTAATTACATCAGTTACACTCACGCCTAAACAGATTACTTGAGCTGTTCTTTAAATCGTTATATGGTTCATTTTGATATAACAATCATTCCCAAACATTTGACTCAAACCACCATGTATATATTCAAATAAACCATTAATACATGACCTTTTTATTGTATAAAACTGGTGTATGAAGTGAGGAAAGCAAATATTTAACTATCCATGCAACCTGCCCACAAATTTAAATCTTTTCTCAAACCAATATGAAGTTTATATATAATGTACACCAAAATGTAAGTGCAGCAAACCAGCAAACATTCAATTGCCCCTAAACTCCAACCTTCAAAGTTTAAAATAAATTTAATCATCAAAATGATTCACGAAATACTCAAAAGAAAGCAATGGACATATGTTTGCATACACTCATCAAAAGACATGCCATTTTTTGCAACTTTGGACAATCTCATTAAAATAAAAACCTGCTCTACTCTTTGGTTTGAAAACCCAAAATTGATCTGCAAAGAAATAATATTAAGACTCACCTTGATAGTTAACAGTGGGTGCTTTCTTTATCCATTTTCAGGATGATTGAAGTAACAGGATCAACTAAAGGGATTTCCAATATTCTTTCTAAAAAAGGATGAGAAATACCTCCCATAGTGGCCACCAATAAACATTCCAGATGTTATAAGGCCTAACGTTTCCAGGTTCCCCACCACTTACTCGCTGCAATATCTAGATTAAGAAGTTATGCCACCATGAGAAAAAGGGATATGATACCTGCAAGTAACTCGCAACGCAATCAGTTAGATGCTCTACCCAATATTGTGATAGAAAAATAACATCACTCAAAAAGGGATAGTGATGAATTTTAAGTTAGAAAAATCAGTGAAGTGACCGTAAGCTTTGCTTTCTCTGCTGTGATGAAATCCACATTTTATTCTAATGCAAATAAAAGTTGTGGCAAGCATCGACATGCAAATACTTCAAATTAAAAAATATATATACAAAAAGTTGTAACGTCTCAAATATTTTTTTCGAGCTTAGTTTTCTATTCTAGAAAAAACTAGAAGGATCAAGGTCGATCTTATGCCGTTTATGTTCGAGCTCTAGAATTCAAAGTAGAATAGCATTAGATCCATCAAATTTGTTTTCCCCTTTTTAAAAATTCACCGAGTTAATTACTTGCCATGAGTCCATTAACTTGGCGTAACTATCCCTAGTTCAAGTTTGTACACCTCAAATAAGAGAGAAAGATATATAACTCAGAATATTTATTAAATATTTCATGTCTTTTGAAAAATCTAAAGTGTGAACATGTGGTAATTAATATTGTATAATTCATTTCATGTGTCTATTTTTCTCTCATCCGAAAGTTTCAATTAGTTTCAAATCTTAGGAGGCATTTTTCCTTAGATTATGATATTATATAAAACATAAATCAATTAGTATCGTTGATTTATTATATTTCCATTTTTTCATTGACCTCATTAGACATTTATTGACAAATAGATATTTGTGTCTTATATTCAATGATAATTAAGAATAGCAAAGAGGCCGTAGCCCTCAAAGTCTCTCACCTTCCTTCTCTCTTCTCCATCTCCTTTTCTATTATATTTTCTTTTTACATGGTATTAGAGCATACCCTCTCTTGGTATCTCTCATAGAATCGTTTGTATCTGTACTTCATCTTCTTGTTAGCATGCATGTTCTTTCACTTTGCTATTTACATAACACACTACATTAGTTTAACAATCTTTTAGCACTTGATAGGTACAGTACTTTACACACCATTTATGTTCATTTTTAATCAAGTTTTTCTCATATCAAATCACCAATCGAATGTACGAGTTGTCGTTGGCATTTTGGCACCAAAGCCACCGACTTCCATGTCTCGTCTTTGTAGCATTTTTTTTCCCATTCATGATAAGTTTCATATTCAATGTGTTATTTGGTATTCTTTTTCCTTCACCACACATCCTCTAGAGACTTCCTAGACAGTTAATCAATTGTTTCTCTCTTTTTCATCATCAATCCCATACATCGGTTTGCCTCCACACCCTTGTCTCTTGCAATATTTTTTTTTTTGTTTGTAATAAGTCTCAAATTCAACGTGTTATTTGATGTTCTTTTCTGTTTACCACATATCCTTGAGAGTCTTTCTACACACTAAGAGGATTGTTTCCCTCATTTTCATCATCAATCTTGTATATCGATTTTCTTCCACACCCTCCACACGCTGTCTAAAGTTTTAAGCCCCCCATCCATTTGTGCCATGCGCCACAACAACATTCTATTGGGTCGTCGGGCGGATCCCCATCCATCTAGCCATGGACAACGTGATCTTATTTCAAAATTCAAGATAACATCTTCATTATCATCCTAAGTTTGAGAAGATGTTAGAATATTACCATACTTATGATACAATATATTTATAATATCTTAACATATCTATGGTAATATGAGTTCTCATTCTTTGTCATATTTAGTTTATGGACAATGCTAGGGTGCATACCAATGCAAATGGTTTTTTTTCTTTGAAGCATTTTTTAAACATCTTTAATCATTAAAAAAAATACAAATTCATTAATAGTTACTTTCTTAACTATTAAGAAAAAATACTTCTCCCGCTGTCCATCCCTAATGAACAAAGATGAAATTTACATTTATAGAATATGCAAGTTGCAGAATTTTTTTTAAAAAAAATTAGTGAATAAATATGTGATTTATATAAAAGAAAATTAATTTTTTAATAACATTACAAGAATTATGGCCTTTTGTCATGAATTCTTTTTCCAAGATGCACAGTCATGGCAAATAAGTACTGAATGACACGAAAACCTTTCATGGGAAATAAAATAAGCCTATTTCCACGAAATATTATCGGCAAGTAAATGTTTGTGGGGAAAAAATATTTTTACGGTGAAAATTCACCTTTTGCTGCGAATTTTTATCGCCGCAAATAGTTGGGTCAAAAATTCAATGTCTCCGTGGAATATAAGCTTGTTGTGACGAAGTTCTTGACTTTTCGCGGCGATATGTTGTTGCCGCAAATAGAATTACGGGAATTAATTATGACTTCATTGGTTATTTGGTTTTCACGGCGGTATTATGTATTATTACGGCGATTAAAAGTCACCGTAAAAGGTAATAAAGCGCCTAAATTAAAACCTCACTCTCTATTTTCTCCCTCACTTCTCTTTTCCCTCTCTCTACTCCCTCCCCCTTGCAGTCGATGAAACCCCTCCCCTCTTCCCCCTCTTCTCCTTCTGCCACAGCCGAGCCACCGACCACCACTGCAGCACCCCGCCACCACCTCCTCATCGGCCACCACTCCTCGTCGAACCCACCCTCCCCTCTACACCTCTCTCTCCCTATCCTCCTCTCCTAAAACGAGCCTCCTTCCCTCTCGGCTTCTCCACGTAGCCGTCGCATCCTGCACCCAAGCCACTGCCGTTCGTTGTTGACGGCACTGACAGCCCCTCGCAGGCTCCCTCCTTTCATCCCCCAGCTCCCCCACGATCTCTTCCTGCCCCGTAACTCCCTCTTTCTCTCACGGGTCTCCACCACCCAGATTCGCCGCCAAAAGCCCACCTCTCCACCACTCCCTCCTTTCTGTGTCGAGCACTCGACACGCCCAACCCAACGCCTCTCTCAGCCCCTCCTAATAGCCCTTACTCAGCATTTTTGCCATGTATTTGTAAGTGTTGGATTTTTAAGATTTGCCGCATACTGAATGTAATATGAGGTTTAGATGATTATATTTTGTATAATGGATTGCATTGAACTCAAGTGTTAGGTGATAGAATATGTATATTTATGTTGGATTGGATTACATGGGCGACACGCATGTTGATATGCCTTATAAACTGAGTTATGTATATGAGTGCATATTGATTTCATTGAATATTGAATTAATTGGATGCCCTGTATGTAGGCTTGTATATATATATATGTATATAATTTTAGATTTTTTTCCTAGCAAGGGCTTTCAGGGCTGGCCACTAGGTATTTTGCAGCAAGAGATTCATTTATAAAATTTCAAGATGTGTGCTTAAGCTCATGTTTAAACTCATAAAAATCAATGTTTTTGTGCAATCATTTGCATAACCTGGAAACTAGTTATATCACTTTGATTTGGGGCTTAGTTTAGAAAACTTATGCATTTTTTCATTGATTAATTAAAGTAAAGGTAGTAGAAAATGCTCAGCATGTACCACATCATGTAGTAGTAAAGGTAGTAGTTATATAATCTGAAGATAATCTGTCAATGGAGGAACCTTTTTAAGGGGGGGGATGCCTTTACCATATAATCTGAAGATGTAGCTGTTAAGCTTTGTCTTCTACCAATGATCTTCTATTCCCTTTCCAAAATAAAAAGTTGTTGTTCCTTTTGAGATAAAAAGATTAGTGCTTGTAATTGAAGGTTCTTCACTAAAAAGATTATCTTAATTAGACCATGGTCATTGTTTCTCCTTAGTGATTGTTTCAGGCCTTAGTTTTTTGTGTAGTTCCCAAACTAAGTATGGGATGAACATGATAATTAAGAAAGGGTGATCTAGGAAAGATGGAAGGAGGTTATGTTATGTGCATTATTGCATTAAAAATATTTTGACAAAATTGTTGCAATATTTCTTTGGCTCTTCGGTTGCTTTTTGTTTTTTCAAACAATGTTAATTTGGGAACTGCTTGTGGAAAATATTTCAGAGTATGTTGTCTTAGCATTATTGATCCTGGTATGTAGCAAAAGCAGTTCCATTAAACTTTTTCAAAGTCCTAAACTAACAATTTGATTTGTTTTGATTTTTGCAATATTTGATTGTTTTCAGGTGATTCTGAAATCATCAAGAGCATGCCTGGTGAACATTAAGTTGTTTATTTGAAGCCAAATCTATAAAGGCTATCAGTAGTTTGTTTATTAATCAATTATGAGTTGTTGTTTTGAAATTTGAGTTGTTGTTGGATTATGTAATCATTTCTAGTGTAGAGTTGATATAAGTCAGTGGCCTGAAATTCAATGAAACTAGTATGTTTTACTTGAATTGATGCTTAAATTTTGAAGGTCGTATGTTTTGCTTGAATTGGTGCAATAAGATGAAATAATTTAATTATAATTTGATTATTAATTAAGTTATGAGCTGTAGAATTGCAAAATATGATAGCTATCCATATGTAGGATGCAAGTCAAGTCTGGTTCTTTGTGATAGCTATTCCCTGAATGCTAGAATAGTTCTAGTTCCAATGCCAGTATTTTCATATTGTTTATACAAAAATATCTCCATTTTAATATCAAACTAAGCATGCCTGATTTGATATTTTGTAGTGAAACTAACTGTTAACCCCCACAAAGAAAAAAGAAAGTATTTAACTTCTAAGTATTTTCTTGGGCCTCTTAAGTAACAACTAATCAACTTCATTATTTTCTTTAGTACAATTTGTCAACAGCTGGCAAATACTGAAGACATACGTCGCGTTAGAAAGAAAGCTCCTTGCACACTCCCATCCATCTCAACTATTCTTAGACAATTCTTGGAGGATGAAATATTTAGTGAGCCCATTTCTACTGGTGAGTTCCTAGTGCTAAAGATTCAGTCTAGTTCATTCTTGTTTACTGATGACCTCCTACTTGTTGATGAAAGATGCTAGAGTTGTTTTCGCCTTAGTTTATTTATTAATTTATTTTAGCTGTTTTTGTCTGTCTCTCTATCCTTTTTTTGGTAGCATTGTTTAACTTGAGATGGATATTGCTTAACCAGTTTCAAGATTTCCACTAGTCACTCTTTTGCCTGCCTGTGCCTGTTAATTATGCCGCTGATAGATATAAGTGGTTACTTTTGAAATGTGGATATTCAATGTTTTGTTGTAAGAATTTCACTGAACATGGATGCATAGCGGACCTTGATTAGTTAATGAGGATTCATAGAAGACCCCAAAATAATGGGGTGAACACCTGAGCCTCAGAAATTTCATTGATTTCTACTACCTTTACTTTAACTACTACCTTTACACCTGAATATAACTACTACCTTTACTTTAACTACTACCATTCATTGATTTTTACGACTTTTACACCCGAATATCATTGACTAATTAAAATAAAGATAGTAGTTATATCATTTTTTCATTTACCACAGCATGTAATTTATGAGCATAAAAAAGTAATGAGCAGTTTAGTACTAGTACAGAATGCTCTAACATTAGTAGCAATTGCAAATTCACCTACACCCTTCACTCATTTTGCTAGAACTCTTGAGGCCTCATCTTGAAATCTGTTTGGACACACACTAGGAAACTATGGTCAGTATTAATTCTTGACTTGATTGGAACTTAACTGGTCGGAGACATTGTTGTGACAGGAATGTGGCTAGGCGAAGGAACTTATAAGTTGATAGATGGAAAGTGCTAGTGTTTATTTTATTTATCATATACAAGTTGAATGTTGTGTTTGTTTGGCTGCATTTAGATAGGTAAGAAATCCTTGCTATCATATTATGTTATTCTATTGTGACAAATTATGTACTCCATCTTTAGAATAAATAATGTTGTCCATTATTGAACAAGTCTTAGTATCATTATTATTGAACAAGTCTCAGTATCATTTACTTGCCTTTTCAAAAGAAAAAAATCCTGAAAAAACAAGAAAAACCTGTATGCATGTAGGTAAGAAGAGTTTGGTCAATTTCTTGTATTCATCTTTTGTACTTGGTTACTCCTACTAAAAAAGCAAGAAAGCAAGAAGAACCTGCATGCATTGTAAGTTTTCTATTTTCCTCATATCAAGTTCTATTGCTATTTTGATTTGTGATTTTGTTGTGACTTTTGGTTAGCCACTTATGCGTGTTTTCGTGATGGAAGAATTGAGATAAATAGTTCTGGAAATAGAAATCTAAAATAGTTCTTTTTCCACATGAATGTTCTTATCAGTGTCAAAGCACTAAACTCTTTATTCCTCTTAGGTTCTCATTAGGAGTTTTCTTTAAAACATGTTAGCACAATTTTAATTTTTTTTTTTCAATTGTTATTAGTGTCAATTTGAATCTCCAAGGTTTGTATATAATTTTTTAGCTTACGTTAGACAATTTTTTAATGTAATTTTTGGCTCATTCTCATCTTTTTTTGCTTTTACAATTTTTTTTTTCTAAATTCTTTGAGTATTTGCCGCGAAAACAACTCGCGGCAAATACTTTTCTTTTTGCCGGAACAAACTTTTTCCACCAAATGTTCTAGTGGCAAATATTTTTTGTTTTTGTCAAAAGGAGCTTTTTCCACAAAATTTTCTAATGGCAAATACTATTTTTTGCCCAAAAATATTTTTTCCACTAAATGTTCTAATGGGTAATACTAATACCCACCAATAAGTCTCGTGCTAATTGTTCATATTCCCATGAGCATAAACAAAAATAGATGTGCTTTTGCGGCAAACTTTATTGGTTCTTGCCACGAGAAGTGTTGTGGGAAAAGATACGTATTAGCCACGATTTAAACCTTTCATGGCTTATAATACTTTTTCCGATAAGTTTTATTCCACGAGCTTCCCACGACAAAATTTTGTGGAAATAGACTTTTTCCCACAAAAGCCTGCTTTTTGCCACAAAATTTGTTCTTGGAAAAAGTTCGTATTTCTTGTAGTGTAATAAATTATATTTTTTTTATAAAAAAAAAATCACAATATTTATATAATCTATAATTGTATCTAATATTCTTTGTACGTCTATATAATATATATATATATATAATATGATGCCAAAATAAATTAGGTTCACTGATTCATAATTAGATATCCCCCAAGAACCAGGTACACACACAGCTAGCACAAATCTAGAGCTAGAACGAGATCCTATTTATCAAGAGAATAGATGATCAAGCCATATATTGCAACATAAATTCTTCTTTTGCTATGTGGCAAGATATTGTCTCAAATTGAGGCGGATAATGTTGGGGGCAACAAGGGATCCACAATACAAATGATGTCCAATCTTGATCGCACTTGAAACCATTGACAGTCCAGGATCATAGTAGTGAGCAGTTGGTTTTCCTTCCAAATCAACGGCCAGAGCCCCTCCATTCTTCTCCATATTTGGTCGCCCTATGTACTTCACCATGATTGCTATACACTTCCGGACGAAAGGGTATTTGTATGCTAAATGCCATGAAATTGTGGGCCCCTGCATGTATTACGCCCAAAATAGACTTATCATGATGAGAAACATGTGCTAACTAGCTGATTACAAAAATTCATGCAGGATCAATGATATATACGAACCCAAAAAAAAAGATTTTATCGATAAAAACCACAATAAAACCAAAAGATTATCCTCCTTAGTAGGGGAGAAAAACCGACCTATCGGTTCTGTTCAGAGCCAAAATTGAGACCGTATCGATACACTGAAAAAATGAATATCTTGACCGAAACCGATCTGTGAAGGGAAAGAAAACCGTTGACATCGGTCTTGATTTTCTACCAGTCAGCTCACTGGTGTCGTCGGTGGTGTGAAGAGAGAGAGAGAGAGAGAGAGGAATGAGAAACATGGAAACATGGAAACAAATTCACTTAAACTCAAACTCCATCATCACATATTCACAAAATTACAAGATATACATCAAATATCAAATAATTCAAAACAAATATCACACTATCACAACACTATCGGTACTCTTGGAAAAATAATAGAACCCCGGTCCCCATCAATAAACCTCAATGAATCGGAGATTGGAGCTTGAAACGATGCAAATGGATGAAACGGCGCAAATGGATGGAGGGAGAGAGGGAAAGCATCGGAGAGAGGGAGAGAGCTGGGCCGCTGCCGCTACTGCTGGAGAGTGGAGACTGAGAAGAGGACTGCGCCGCTGTGGACGCTAGAAGGGATGAGAGCCAAGAGGAGTGTTGAGGGAGTGAGGGGTACTCGAAATGAGAAGTGACTGAGAGGAGGGTTGTTTAAACCCTAGGCAGAAACAGTGTTGTTTGGCATAAACCAAACAGTGCCATTCTCTTTCTTCTTCTTTTTTAAACTACATAAACAAAACGACATTGTTTCACCTATTTAAATGAAATGGCGCTGTTTTAGAATGGATTATATGTAAAAAAAAAAAAAAAAAAAAAAAAAAGAGGGAGAAAGAAATAAGAAGAAGAAGAAGGTTTAAGACATCGGCCAGTTCAGTTGTTTTCTCCTAGTTCAAACTAAGACCGAACTGGTCGACGCCGGTTTTAATAAAATTCCACCACTCGCCAACCGGTTCCCTGCCGATTTTGGCCAGTTCTGTGATCGGCCATTCGATCTGAGTCAGTCCCGGCCAGTTCTTCGGTTTCTTGTACAACCATACTCCTTAGAGCATTCTCAAAAATTTATTCATAATATTTTTTAAAATATATCATTAAAATTCACTTTTTTATTTTATATATTAATTTTTATAATATATCATACATCAATTTATCTATTTTTTATATCATTTAAATATTATACTTTTTAATATATTTTATTCATTTCAAATAAAGTAAAAAATAGAAAGTAGAGAGAGAAATGAATAAAGAGTAAAGAAAAAAAAGTAGAAAGAGAAATAAATAAAATATTTATATAAGTGCACAGTGTCCCATAGATGTAGAGGTTGTATTGTAGCAAACTGGATATTAGTGATAAAATACATAATCTGTTAGATGGGCTATTAAGCTCTTTCCTTCAAATTTTACAAAAACATGCCTTACACATAACCCATTAAGAATGCTCTAACACATGGTATTTGCAAAAACTTGTGTGCGTTTTCCATGATGATCCTCCTAACACATGATTCCATATTTCCATCTAAATTAAGCAGGGATCCTAAGTTTTTGGATTCTATGCACATACTACTATATATATATGTGTATATATATAGATCATCCATATAATTAATGTTTCTCAAGAAACAAACACTAATTCATGAAAAAACAGGGCTATTAATTATTAAATGGAAAC
>QEOT01000869.1:388411-407043 GCA_003123785.1 Pterocarya stenoptera | reverse complement strand
TACGATTTGGAGGTGCTCTCCCTCGAAGAGAGTTTATCAAATTTACAGTACTATTTCCATCCATTTTCCTTTCCTATTCATCCCTATTACAAGTTGATTGTTACAGACTCCAAACATCTTGAGCTAATGAGGGACACTCCCATAGTGCATGCTCTACTATCTCAAGCACCTGTAGACAAATAGGACAATTTGGTTTCTCAAGCACCTTTTTCCTGTGAAGACTAAAATTGGAGGGAAGGGCTTTTAAGCAAGCTCTCCACATGAATGTTTTGCAAGCATTTGGAATGTTAAGTTGCCATAGCTTTGTCCATACTTCTGGCTTAGACTTGCTGCTTGAAGATTGACCCTTACTTTTGTCTTGCATCTCTACCTGTAAATGATATGCACTTCTGACAGTAAACTTTCCATTCGAGGTATACCTCCATATCAATTTATCAAGACTATTGCAGATGCTAATAGGGAAAGTTTTTATGAGATCAGCTTCTTCCTTTGAAAAAACACTATCTAGCACTGCTTGGTATCTATCAATGAGGATTGAGAGTTGAGACCATGGTTTCCGAATGAAGAAATCTTATATGACTTTAAGGTTTAAAAGAGATAGGCTAGGAATCCATTTATCATCCAATATTCTAAGTTTCTCTCCATTTTCCACCCTCCAAAGAAGTCCTTCTTCCAACAGGGGCTTCGTTGCTAATATACTTTGCCAAATGTAGGAAGGACTCCTTGTAATTTAGCATTAGAGAATTCTGTACTTGGATAATGCTTGGCCATAATAATCTGCGCTGCTGGGGAATGAGAATATTGAACTAGTCTCCAACACTGCTTAGCAAGAATTGCAATGTTAAAATATTCAAGATCCCTCACGAGAATAAAACAATATAAAAGAAGAATGAAATAAATATTTTTAAACAAAATATAAAGCAAAATGCTAAACACCTTTTTGGGATTGTATTAGGAGTCTTAAAAACTGTTTAAATAGCATTAAAACTCTATAATAATAAAAATTGGATTGTTTGGATGTTACATATTAAAATTCTTTTTAATCTCAAATGTGCTCTTCCAGATAATACATAATTCGAATTTTGAAAAGATTGACAATGGACAAAAATACCTATACAAATTTAAGATAATTAATTACAACTTTTACTTTTAAGAATATGGTCATAATCTTTAAAAAATCAAATGATCGTCTTTTCTGCATCAGGAATCACTTTTTTAATTTGTTCCCAAATAAATGTAACATGTTTAAAAGTACTTTAAACACATGGTTTTCAAAGAGTAAATAGTTTTTTAATAGTAGAACTTATTATTTAAACTATAAGTTATAAGCCTTAAAATTATAAGTTATATTTCCCACCGCAATTCCAAACATGCACGTGTCTGTTATTAATATGTTGAAAATTATGAAATTTGAAATTCAAAATATTTTGAAAGAAAACTAACAAAATGGGTTTTGTAAGTAATAGTAAAATTAAAACTGTAATTATATGTAGCATTACTCAAATATAAATAGCTTTCGAGGGCTTATGATATGATTTTTTTTTTTAATGGCTAGCTAAACGAGAAAATGTGGATTGAAACACATTAATAAAAAAGAATAATTCTACTGAGCATTCCACACATCACACACTACACATCTTTTAAATTTTTTTATTTTTCCCATAAGAAATATGTATTGTATGAATCATGAGTAGGGAAACTCAATTACTTTAGCATGAATAAAATAATAATTGTAAATTTAAAAAATAATGTTATACATCACACTCTCATTATATTTTGATTATATTAAGTAGTATGTAGTATATTCATCACTATTAGATGATAAAAAAATAAGCAATAAATAATCATTTAATTGGGATAAATGCATCACATCTTACTTAATAGAATGAAAGTAAGATGACAGTATAGTGTATAGAATTTTTCATAATATAAAATCTATATACCTACATTTAGATATTAAGGTGATCTCAGAATATATATAAATAGTAATAAAAAATAAAAATAAAAATATATTAATAAAATAATAAATAATAATAAACTATTTGTAAATAATAGTAAATAAACTAACCATACTTTCCTTACCAAACACAATCTTAAAAGTAAAAAAAAGCAACTCATTATATATTCGACAATGCTACATCCATCGTGAGTGGTCATCGAATGCGTAACTTTTTTTTCAAACATTTTTTTAAACCAACTCAAATATTGTTCTTTAACAAAAACGTGAATTCATAAAAAAATATAATTCTTTAACCATTAATTTAATAGCTTTTGTAGAAACACACTACTGGTAATAGCATGGTTAGCTAAATTCTAAAAAACCACGTCAAATCACTATTAGGACATTGAATTAGGCAAATTCCAAAAAATATAGACTTCAATTAAAATCTAAACTTTTGGTCATATATTTAGATGTGCACTTTAGCACTACCAAATTAATAATTAATTGTTTACTATCATTACATCTCTCTCAATTTCTTTTTCTACTTAAATCTATGAAGAAAAAAAAGATATAAATAAAATTAAATAAATAAGTAGAATGGTAAAATACCATAAAATTAAATAAATTAATAATTAAAAAATTAAATTAATATTATTTTATTACTATATAATGAATATATAGATAATTCAAAATTTGATGTAAAAGAAATAATTAAATCTTACAATTTTTTTAATTTTATTTTATGCATTTTCTTAACAACTTAAAAATTAAAAAAAATTAATTCAATAATAGTAAATCATTTAATTATTAAAAAAATTAAAAAATAAATTAAAATACACGATGGATAGAATGGAGAATCATGACATCATTTTGGAGTTTCCGTCTTTTACATCAAAGCTGAAAATCTCATCTTCCAGGAAAGATGAACAAAACAGGAATATTATAACTAAAAGCAATTCAGCCGAGTCTTGTCTTTCCATGAATAAAAAGTAATTGTATATAACGTTAAGAACTAAACATCAGGATTCATCAGGAATATCATTATCATCCATTCTGCCGAAGAAAAAAGAGGGCCAAAAACAAGAAAATCACAGCCTTACAACGAAAAGAAATACAGAACCATCCAGTCTGAATATACAATGAACCGACATTCGTTACAATATAAATTCTAATTGCATTGAAATTCAGAAACAAACAGTTGCTTTAAAAAAGTGCATGATCACAACTTCCTCTTTCAACAGAAATTTGCCACAATTCTAGAAAGTCACAGAAGAGCATTGGAACAGAACACTTTTCAAGAGTCGCAGGATGCACTGGATACGATTCTTCATACATGTAATCTTTGGGATTTAGAACCGTCACTGTTCTGCATTTCTTTGATGAGTAGCAAAAGAACTGAAAAAACAGAGAACAAGAAAAAAAAAAGGATCAAGTCAAGCACAGATAAGGGGAAAGTAGACTCTCAACAAACACAGTTGCATAATCAACACGCCAGTCGAAGCCACTGAAGCCCTCAACATATTCAAGAATCTCTCCGTCAGGATTACTTCTCATCAAAACAATTCCATTCTTCATTGCCACAAGCTGACCACCTCTGGAAAGGCAAAGCGGGTCTACCGGAAAATATTCAACTCTAAGCATTGGAGCCCAGGATTCTATGACCCCATATTCCATCATTCCCCATATCTCCATAAACCCATCCATAGTAACATTAAAACACAGGCACTCTCCAAGACTTCTCAAAGTATCGACGAATTCATACCCGCAGTCCCCAAATAAATCCATGGAGGGCATCGGCATTTCGTGGAATTTCTCCTCGGCTATATCAAACCTACGTATTTTATGACAAAAAAGTAGCTCGCGGCACATTTGAAGATGCCAATGCAGGGACCCATTGCAAAGGATCCCGGCTGAATCGTCCGCCATACCTGGATCGTCGAGGCCTCGAAGAATCCTCTTCCATGAATTTCTTTTGAAAGAGAAAACCTTGGCTTCACTTTCCCGAGAAGGAGGCTTCCGGAAATTAGCTACGAGAAGCTTGTAGTCATCAGTGGATGGATCATATCCAAAGCCATGCCTATATATGTGCCCACGGAGTGAAATACCAGGATCGGGCAGTTTCCTGTAATTTCCCGTTGAAGGATTCCAAATATAGAAATCCCTATGGCTATACAGAGCCACACAAACAAGACCATTGCTAGACCCAATGATCCTAACATAACGACCCCGTTTCTGGAAAGGGACGGCGATGATACTGGGAGTGGTACTGTGCTCAAATGGTGCATCACAATCTAGGGATCGAATTTCGGAACCGGATGATATGAGAAGTCTTTGTGAGCACTCCGACGCTCGCCGGAACTGCGATTTGGCGAATCGGGGATCCGAGATTAGGGAGCACCAAAGTTTACTTACACACCGGAATCGTACCAAAGACTTGACCGGCAACCGCAAGAGGATTTCTACGACGACGTTTTCGGGTAGGTGTAGTGGAAAACCTGGATGACATAATCGTTTACACTTCGTGGACATCGCTCTTATTTCAAGTTTCAGGTGACCCAACAATGCTTTGGCACCTTTGGCTGGAATGTAACCGGAAAATGAGTGCAGAGATTGCACTTGCTACGGTGGTGTGACTACGGTGGTGTGACTATCTTCTTCCTCTTAAAAATAGGGGAAAAGCTTGTTTGCCGCTCAATTTATACCGCCCAAGTGTACCGCTTGGTTAAAATTTTTTTTTTTTTTTTTTATTTTTATTTAGTAATTAAGAAAGTAATTTTAAATAAATTAATGTATTTTTTTATTTTTTAAATATATTTAAATAGGTTTAAAAAATATTAAAAAAAAAAAATTTAATTTTACGCTGGATGACACGTCCAACGGTCAAAATAGGACGATAGAGTAGCCGCATCCTAAAAATAGAGAGAGCAGAGTAGAGTGTGCAGTACTTAATGACTCAATGTACAGGAATTCCTGCACGGGAGAGTTGGAGACGGTGAAAAGGCTGCGGTGACATGATAGAATGATAGAGAGAAGCGTGTTGTCAGTTCAGAGAAGCGCCGACTGTGAGTACTGAGTAAGATTGTGATCTTCCTCTTCGAAACTTCGGACACAAGTTTCTTGGTCAAACCTAAATTGGTCTTGATTAATTTCGAGAGCAAAATTCAAAATTTTAAAATTTTAAAAATCTCAAATTCTGTTGTTATAAATTTTTTAAATTTTTATATAAAATAAAATAAATAATTTAATTTTTTTAAATCTTAAAATAAATAAAATATTAAAAATTATATTCTAATAATATTTTATTCAATATTTTAATTTTAATTTTATTTTATCACATCTCCGCTCTAAAAATAAACAAGACCAAATCAATTTGCTCCCTTGAATCCAAAAGATAATACTTTGTTCCCAACTGTATTTTATAGTGAATGAGATTTTTTCTTTTTTTGAATAAAAAAATATTTTTTAAGAATTAAAAAAGTTAAATTGTTTATTATATTTTATGTAAAAATTTAAAAAAATTCTTTTAAAATTTAAAAAAATTGAATTATTTATTATATTTAGTGTAGAAATTTGAAAAAATTATTTTAGAATTTACAAATAAAAATGATTATTATATTTAAATAAAAATTTGAAAAAGTTATAATAATGAAGATAAGATAAGTTGAGATGAGTTGATGAGAGTTATAAATGCAAACGATCCTTATAATAATTTTTTTAATTTTAAAATAAAAATAATATTAAAAATATACTTTAACGACATTTTATTTAATTTTTAACTTTAATCTCATCCCATCGCTATTCATCTCATTATTCTAATATTTCCTTTTATATAATAAAAATAGTGTAAGGTATAATTATATTTTTAAAATAAGGTGATAATTTGCATAAATAAACGAAACTAATTTGGTATTGAGATTGTCTCATATTCATTTGTTTTCGTAGATGAGGGAAGTTGAGATAAAAGTTGAAAACTTAATAAAATATTGTTTGAATGTATTTTTTAAATATTATTTTATTTTGAGATTTGAAAAAGTTAAATTGTTTATTTTATTTCGTGTAAAAATTTATGAAAGTTGTAATAATTAAATGAGATGAGTTGAGAATAATTGTAAAAACAAATGAGATTAAGAGTCGGTTTGGATCATCTCACAACTATTCACTACTATTCATAAATTTCAACTCATAATTCTTATTACTATTCATAAACCATCTCAACTCATTTCATCTCATCTCTCAATCCAAAGAAATGAGCGATTATATATAAAAGAAAAATTCAGGCTGTTAACGTCGTATTTCGCACACTTTTGGACCAAGCTCTAATAATTTAGATTTTCGAAAACGAACCTTGCACAAGGTAGAAAAAACTGCAACTTTGAGAGGGCGGCATTGGAGTTGTGGAACCTCTGATGCCAAAGTTAGTAAATATTCTTGGAGTGTAGCAAATAAGTAAGAGAGTGTATGGATCATAGAGAGTATCATCGTATTTGAGATCAGCTATTTATATTACAACTTGAAGAGCATATCATGCCTGCTTTCATGAAGTTCAGGTTCTCCGTACTGTTCATCTTGTCAGAGTTTTTAAATGTGGTGTGGCTCTGCTACAGTGTCATTAATGTAGTGTGGCTATGCAACGACGTCATTAATACGGCGTATTGTCCAGCTGGCCAAACCATTAATGCGGCGTGGTTCTCTAACATTCTCCTCTTAGTCTATCTTTCTTCTAGTCCGTTCATTCCTTCTATGTCAGTAGATCAACAGTTATCCATATATCATGTTTGTCATGCGGGCAGGTACTCGAGGACTGGACACTATCCCAGGGATCCTCAAATCGACAAGTCACATCCCCTGCAGCACCATCCCTCCTATAGCTCATGTACAGAGGATACTCCTAGTGGGTTGAGTTCATGGCTTTTAGCTCCAGGCTAGGCCTAATCAGGGTCTCTTGGGCCTTAAGAGGAAAATCCCCTTATAATTATCCCGTTAATTCTAAATGGACGAGTACGGTGAGAATTTATCATGTCTCAATCGCGCCTTCTTACCAAGGCTGGGCACTTTATTTCCATTTTCTGAGGTCCTGGAAGCTTTTGCTGGTTAGTATTTCTTTTGGCATTCCTATTCTCTATAATTGGCTCACATTTTCATTACATCTTTTCAACCTCATAATGAAGGGTGTCAAGCGGTTTTTTTGTGTCTGCGTTGCTTCGTAAACCACACTCCATGAAACCCAAACGACAAGTATCCTTGTTGCCACGGTGCATGAGAGTCTAACCAGCACTTTCTTTTTTATAAAACCCCACTACGTCGTGATTGTCCCGCCATTCTAGTTCTCTTGCTGCTTTTTTATTTTTTTTAACACATGTATCCCCATTGTGGTTCTCAGTGGCTTGTACATATATAAATATATATATATATACTGAGTAATGCACATATCTTTGTTTGCCATGTCTCGCTTTTGCCTCCTTTTCCTTTCAACTTTTGTTTTTGTGTGGCCGGCCTAGGAGACCGTGGTAAAGGGGTCCGTAGAGCTCGCACCTACCCCATTGGTCGATCATGATGCGCTTTGCTTATGGATAGTCATTTTTGGAATACGGCCATCGTTTTACTCGTTATTTAGGTGGTCGTGTCCGACCGTACCTTTGAAGTTTCTCAACCTATTCCTTTGGAGTCCGGTTTAATCTTTCGGATCCCTCTAGCTGCTTAGCCTTTGAAGTTTCTCGGCCCGCCCTACTGGCTTCCTTCTTCTTCTTCTTCATCTTCTTCTTCTTTTTTTCTTTTTTTTTTTTTGCTTTGTGAAAATTCCAGGGTTCTGAAAGTGGCCACGGATTGTCAGGCTGACTTGCCTTGTAGTTACCCTGCTAATTTTTTCTAGACGAGTCTATGAAGAATTCTTCTTATCCCTTCCTTCATTTATGCCCTGTCAAATTCCCAACCTGCCTGGTCGCATGCTGAGTCACTGTTTGTATTTTATGTATGTGGCAACACAGTGCCAGTTACATTTCCGCATTTAAGTGGCATCCCTTCGATTTCCGCATCATGGCTTCGGTCTTTACTAGCATTAACTCCGCACATCATATCAGTTGATATGCTCTGTGACGGTTGCGATAATCAAGGAATTCTGGTTCTCTAGGGGGCGTCAACTCCGCCTATATAAGGTCCCTTCTCCCAGTTAGAAATTATACTCACTTCTGCCTTTTTCTTCTATTATGTGACTCTTGCTTTGCTGCTCGAGTTCCTAGTTCTTTTGTTTTCCTTTGCTTTTCTTCGGAAGTTCCTTTGTATTTTCTTCTATCTTTCATGATTTTGATGAATCCTTTACATCCTAGTGGCGACAGGTCCTCTGGTGGCACTCAGGCTGCTGCTGACCGTGGCAATCTAAGCGTCAGAGGGTGGAACCGCCAATCCTGCGTTGTTGGGGTGCTGGACCCCTTGTTCTCGTTCTTGCCATTTTGCTTACGGGGCTCAACTTCAACTTCAAATTTCCTCTCCTCACTCACTGCCTGCTTGATCACAGTGGAGAAGGGCTTTTATTGTTGTGGTGTTGTGGTGGTCGTCGTTGTCTAAAGCACACATAGCTGCAAACCCTGAACTCATTTCTTTGGCCTAAAAACATGGTTTGCAGCTTACCTTTTGGTTTCCTTGGGTTCGAGAACAGTGAGGTGTTCTAGATCTTTTAAATCATCCCTGGCCATTTTACAGTTTAGGGTGAAACTTGTTTTGTTAAACATATAAGCTTCAAGGTGTAACTTGTTCTTTGTAGTTCTGTGGCTTCATGCAACCTTATGATGTAACTTGTTCCTTGTAGTCCTGCAATTTTATACAGCCTTATGATGTAACTTGTTCCTTATAGCTTTGCGACTTTATGATATAATTTGTTCATTGTAATCACGCATAATTAATAAAATGATTTTGTGTATCCGGTTGTACTATTTTCACATTTTTCTTGCCGTATTGTTTCTGCATTTTCCTTGTCGTATTTCTTCTAGTACTTTCTGCATTTTTTGCCTCATTCCGTGCTTATTACCTTCCGTTGTGTTCCGCTTTTCTCTTGCTTGTATCTTTTGTCTTGGTATTTGGAGAGTTTATAACCTTGATCTGTTTCTTGCTTGCTGATGCTTGTGTGGCCTTTTCGCCATGCTTTGCTTCCTTTCTGTAGATTGTTCTTACTTCCATATTATAGATTCTTCTTAGTTCCTTTCTGTAGATTCTTATTTCTTTAGGCAATCACAAGACTTAAAACCGCACAACATTGGGGAGAGGTCAGGCTACCTCAAGTTAGCCTGCCCTTTTTTGGTTTCCCAAAGAGGTTACTTCTACGGGTCGCCATTAGTGCAGTCCGCTCTTTCATCGTGATAGGAGTCAGGGTAAGTTATTCAGGCTGCCTCAAAAGCAAGACTCGCTCTCCTCTGCGGGAGGGATAAGGCTGCCTTTAGGTCGTCCCTTACTGAGTCCAGCAGGGAGGTAAGTTGTTCGGACAGTCTGTTACTAGACCCGCTCCCGCTCGTAAACATTACATGATAAGGTAACATTTTGGGCCAGGCTGGTGGTAGATGCATTCTTTACTCGTAGTAGAGGGTCGGGGTAAGTTTTTGAATTACCGCAAGGTCCAAACCCGCTCTCCTCCTCAGGGAGATAACGTAACCTTTTTGGCCTACCCCTTTCCCCATGTATCCCACAAGGAGGTATGTTATTCGGACAATTTGTTACTGTACCTGCTCCCACCTGTTGACACTCAAGAGGAATATATATTTTCCGATTTCGGGTATCGAAGGACTAACATGCATTCCGTCTCGGGGGGAAGAAGGCAACCTTAAGGTCTACATTTCCCTATGGTATCCCGTGGGGAGGTAAATTTAGACAGCAATATGGCTGACCACGCTTCGCCGTGATCGAAACCGGGGTAAGTTCTTCGGGTAGCCTTAGAGGCAGGTCCCGCTCTCCTCTGTGGGAGGAATAAGGTCTCCTTTAGGCTGGCTTTGTCCTATTGCATCCCGTAAGGAGGTAGGTTGTTATGGGCAGCATGCTACTAGACGCACTCCCGCTCGTTATATCATAGGAAAGGTAAGTGTTAGGTCAGGCTGGTGATGATCTCACTCATCGTTGTGGTGGAGGTTGAGGTAATTTATTTCGAAGTCACGGCCGATCTCGCTTTCCTCTAAGGGAGGGATAAGGCCACCCTAGGGCAGACCTTTCTTTATAATGTCCCGTAGGGAGGTAAGTTTTCGCGCAGTTTGTGACTAGACCTGCACCTGCTTGTTGAAGTCCGCAAGGAAAGTAAATATTTATCTTCGGGTTGCCATTAGTCGACTCGCACTCTGTCGTGGGAGGGATAAGGCAACCCTTAGGCCTACCTTTCCCTATGGTGCCCCACAGGGAGGTAATTTGTTGATAATCTTGTTACCGTAGATTTCTTCAGCCGCGCTTCTTTCTCCTTCTTCTTTTTTTCCCTATTGGCGCATTTCTGGTAATATCAAAACGGGGAGCAAATGTTTTGCATTGTCCTGAAAATCAAGTTTTTATTAAATAAAAAGGAAAGTACAAGATAGATAAAGAAGTCTTACAAAATTAAGGGACACGAAATCCCAGTCTGGGGAGTTCGTCGCCCGTCTTTCTTTTCAGAGCCATGCACCATCTCTTCCCCCTTCAAAACTAGCAGGACGAGTTGTGGACGGAGGTCTGCCGCAATTTCTTCGATGGTGCCCGGCCTATCTTGTTCCGTTGTTGTCGTCCAAGGCGGGCCCTTCATCTTTCAGCTTCAGCACCTGGACGTAGCATTTTCTCACTGATACCTGCTCTCCTTGGACTTCCCCCACTTCCTGGGGAGTTGGAAATTTCATTTTGAGATGGTAGGTTGAGGTGACGGTCCTTAAGCTGTTAAGGGTGGGTCTCCCAATGATGGCATTGTATGTCGACAGAGTTTTCACCATAGGAAGTCAACCATAACAAAGGCCTTGCATGGGTTACTTCCCAACAGGACGGATAGCGTGATGGTTCTCATTAGCTGGACAATGCTTCTGGAGAAACCTTTTAAGGCCATGGGGGAGGGCAGCAGCCGGGAGGCCTCAATGCCCATCTTGACGAAGCCTTCCCAGAATAAGATGTCCGCAAAGCTCCCGTTGTCAATAAAGATTCTATTGGTGGTGAAGTTGGTGACGAGTATTGTAACCACTAGGCCTTCGTCGTGAGGGTACTGGACTCCTTCTTCATCAGCCTCTGTGAACGAGATTATCAGAGTGGGGTCACCCCCTCGTTGCTTGGCAGGATGATACTCAGCCAAGTATACCTTGCAGTATCAGGCACACCTAACATGTGCTCTCCTACCAGACAAGGTGATGCCCCCGCCAGCAAACGCTCCAACTTTGGTTCGAATTTCCCCAAGGGGGGCAGCTACCTTTGTGGTGAATAGGGGTGACCTAGCGGTGGCCCCCTTATCGCCTATCTGTGCCGGTCACCTCGGTCTTGACTCATTTTCCTCAATCTTTCCCTTCTCTCTTGCTCTTGTCTTCTGGCCTGGGAACGATGTCGCCTTTGCTGTTCCGCATATTCTTTCCTTCCTCCCGGGAAGAAGCAGTCTTCGGTATTGTGTGAGGTGAACCGATTGTACGAGCAATAGCAGTGCATTGCTCCCTAGTTGTCCTCCTTTTGAATGGTGAACGTGGGCCGGTCATACCATGGTCCGGGTCTTTTTGCCAGGACTTCCTCTCGCCGCTTATCTTGGGAGCTGTTTACCCTTTTCTTATGGGGCTTGGCCTTGGTTGAGGTCTTCTCCTTCCTCCGTGGCTCTGTCATCATCTGGAGAGTATGTTCCGCTTTGATAAAGTTCTCAAATTGGTCCATGAATTCTTGCAATATTGTGGAAGTTCTTCTGGCTAGCTCTGCGATCAACTGGTAGCACAGCCAAACGCCTCACAGGAGCGCCACTAAGGTGATATTCTCGTCTTGGTCGTCGGTGGTCATGGGCTATTTGTTGAACCTACCCAAAAAGGACTTTAGGCTTTCATCCTCCGTTTGTTTGATATGAGGATGTACGCAGCTGGACGCCGCCTCCTCTGACTGGACATAAATTGGGTTAGGAACAGCCTAGCTTGCTCGCCAAAGCTGTCCACCAATTTGGGTGCTAGCAACCCAAACCGTACACATGCTGACCTCTTCAGGGTCAATGCAAAGGCCCTACAAGCAGTTTCCCCGGGGAAGACATGTAGCATTATGTGAGCCCTGAAATTTTTCAAGTACTCAAGAGGGTCACTTCCTTCATCATACATCTCCAGAACGGCGACCCTAAACTTTAGCGGTAAAGGAATCGCTATTACTTCTTCAGTATAGGGTAGACCCATGCTCTTGAGCAATTGGTCCGCTATTGACGACGTACCCACTTTTCATGCTATTTCCTTATATTTCCCTTTGAGGCTGTGGAGTTCGTCCTGCATGTGTTTCTGTTCCTCTTCCGTCTTGGGTCCCACTTGCGTGTTTCGGGACCCTATATGCTCAGTGTCGCTGGCCTCCCTCCATCTTGCTCCTGTTGGGGATTTCTCAGCTCCTCGTCTTCTTTGTGAAGTACCTTTATTGCGCCAGTTAGTTTCGTCACCCACTCCTCCATGATTTTTAACCTTGTTTCCATGGCGTCACCTATGTTTCTTCTGAGTTGTTCAGAACGGATTTTCACAGGCATGAGAAGAATAGACAAGATCTATTATGATCCCATAGACAGCGCCACTATTAACTTTGTGTTTCGCACACATTTGGGCCAAACTCCAACAATTCAGGTCTTTGAAAACGAGTCATGCACAAGGTAGAAAATATTGCAGTTTTAATAGGGCGTCCTTGAAGCCGGGGAACCTCCGATGCCAAAATTAGTAAATATTCTTAGAGTGTAGCAAATAAGTAAGAGAGTCTAGGAATCAAATAGAGTATCCTCGTATCTGGATCAACTATTTATACCACAGGTCTGAAGAGTAGATCATGCCTGCTTTCATGAAGTCCAGGTTCTCCGTATTGTTCCTTTAGAGTCTTTAAATTCGGCGTACTCTACGACGACGTCATTAATGTGAAGTGGATCTACAATGGCGTCATTGATGTGGCATATTGTTCGAGTCACTAAACCATTAATCCAGTGTGGTTCTCCAACCTTCTCCTCTTAGTCTGCCTTCCTCCTGGTCCATTCATGCTTTCTCTGTCGGTAGATCAATGGTTCTCTGTATATCACACATGTCGTGCGGGCGGGAACTTGAGGACTGGCACTACCCAAGAGATCCTTAGATCGATAAGTCTCATCTCCTGTAACACTATCCCTCATACAGGTCATGTACAGAGGATACTCGTAGTGGGTCGAGTTCATGGCTTTCTGCTCCGGGCTAGGCCTAATCAGGGCTTGGGCCTTAAAGGGAAAATCCCCTTGCACAGGCTATATTTATTTTATAAAATGGATGGAGGAGATTGATTGTATAACGTTTAGAACAAAACATTTGGTAATATCATTTAAACATCTATGGTATGAAGCTAATAACCCCCACAGAGTACGTTTTATATGAGAATTGGATAGGTTTTCCCCGCCCCCCCAAAAAAATACGATGAATAAAATGTTGTTAAAAATCTTAAAATAACGATGGTATGAGTTGAGATGTGAACTTGGCAACCCAGCTCATACGAATTTGCAGTCTGCTCAAACTTCTTAAGTGCGGTTTGGATACGTGAGATGGCCATCACCTCACTCTGTATGGAAAGGGTAACTCTTATCCAAACGGTGAATGTGATATATCAAAGATGGTTTCAGAGTGTTTTCAGCTTTTTCAGCAGAAACGAGAAAATAGTGACCCCTTTTCTCATCTCCGTCTACACACATCGTTCCCCTCAGTCATCCATTCGTAAACGCATCGTCTCTTTTGTGTGATTTTCCTGACTGCCTCACAGTCCATCCAAGGCCAAACCGACAAATCATTTTCCCACCTAACTCCAACCCCAATGCAGTTGCCCCCATTTTCTTGGTTCATAGATCTCAACCAACTTTCAACCAGCTCTGAGGATTGCCATATAGAGCATTACTCATGGTGGTTGGGAAGTTCGCGGCTCCTGCAAAGCCAATGAGGACCCTGCTCCGCAACTCAGCTCTGCTCACACGTGCTCTGCTCGATACATACTCCCACAGTCGCTAGAACCCCTACTAGAGATTCCCTTGCTCCTGCCCTAAAGTTAATATCTGCAAGCATTTTGTGCTAGAAGGCGAGATTTTCAAAATCTTGTCAACAGTTAACAATTTGGCACCTTATACGCCAATGTCCATTACAAATACACCATGCTGAAAGCTATGAAACCCAATCCTCCAGTTCCTTGCAAACACCGCACCCCAATCTCCAGATCTAACTCATTCTGTCACCACGACAGCTCCAAGGACGCGTTCCTTCAAAGTATGTAAATGTTTTCTGGTTGCTACATATTCATTTTATTAGCCTATGATTTGCATTGCTATGTTGTCCATTCCAAATCCTGTGTATTGATATGCTTTGATGTTGGATGTTGTGTATTCATGCTTGCTTGCCTTTTATTCTATTTCTTATGGAAGTTCCAAGTGTTTAGGTGTCCAAGTATGTGCTAGATGTTGTCTTCATTACCACTTTTTGTTACAATTATAATGAAGAATTCTTCAAAGTTGGAATGATTTTAATTTAGAATATTAATGTTAATAAAGCAGATCTTAAGCATAAGGCAGATCTTCTTTTTTTTTTTTTTAAAGAAATGGACGTATACCCAATTTTATTAACATTAGGTAGATCTTGAACTCTGTAATGACACTTGGTGTTTGTAAAAAGGGACGTAGCCCCAATTATAATGAGCACTTGGTGTTTGTAAAAATGTCTCTTACACCGTGAGAATTTTAAGAGCCTTTTTATTCATATTTATAGATGTTAGCTACAAGATGTATAATCGAAAAAGAAGTATATGACCGTTTGAAGATTATTATGTACCAGGAAATAATCAATATTAATGGAGTATGATACACAATGGAGTATGGAGTATGAGGCGCATGATGCTCGCGTATTCCTCGATGCATTGAGTCAAGCCCGAAACCAATTTTCATGGCCTGAGGATGGTAAACCTCTAATATTATTTAATTGTTTGTCTTCACATATATTTTGTTATATTTCTTTTGGGAATGGTTGGTAAGTAACTGATTTTTTGGTTGAAATGACTTAACAGATTATTATTATTTAGTGGAATCGGCGTTTTCAGGTACTCGGGGATTTATGCCCCCATATCCCAGAAAAATGTATCATAGGAGTGACTGTCAAAGTCAGGGGGAATTTAGGGGGTATAAGTATTGTTTTAATTATCACATTCATCCATTCGTAATATAAGAGAACGCACATTTGGCATTTTGAAATCACAGTTTAAAATTTTAAGAAACATGCCCGCGTATTTAGTTGGGCAACAAGGGCTCCTGATAATCGCATGTTGTACGTTATATAATTTTATTAGAACGATGACTCTGAACGACTTCTTGTTCGAGCAATGGAGAAACATGCGGCTCATCCAAGTAGTTGTGTGGTTGGTGATGTAACACCCCGTATTTTAGTATATTTTAATGAAGGATTATTTTAATTAATTTAATGATTGATTCTCTAGTTTTAGAATTTTGGGAGTTCTAGAATATTATTTTATAATATTTTAAGTTGTGAAAATTATTTTATTGGACTTTCTTCTTATTAATTATTATTTCGGATTTAAATTGATCTTTGATTTAAATTGGTTTGTTTATGTGTTTTAAAATTATTATTGTTTTATTTAAAGCATTTCACTGCGTTTAATTAATTTTAATTAGTGTTATGCAATTTAATTACCTTTTATTTTAAAGTATGTTATTACTGGAGTTTAATGTTTTATTTTAATTAGTTTTAAGTTTAAGTTGATTTATTTAATTTTCCGTTTTAAAAATAGTGTTTTTGAGGATCAGTTGTGACTCGAAAGTTGTGAGGATTGGACCTCATTTCTTTTCCCTTATCTTTTCTTTTTCCTCTTTCCTTTTTTTCTTCCTTTTTCTTTTCTTTTTCTTCTTTTTCTTTCTTTCTTTCCCGCGTAGCCTTCCAGCCCGCTCGACCCTCTCTCTCTCCTCTCCCACGCACAACCGGCCTTCAGCCACCTGCACCGCCTCTGGCCGGCCGTGGCCCTCACCGCCGGCACCACCGGCTTCCCCACCTGCCGGCGAGCTACCCCTCCAAATCCCAGCCCACGCCGCGCTGCCGTTAACCTCCGAGAGCCGTGCGAAGCCGTGAGCTTTCTCCTCCCTTTCCGCCGCCGTCCGACCACCATTGGCCACCATTTCTTCACCACTTCTTCACCGGCCCAATACCAAGCTTTTCCACCCAAACCCAGCCCCGATCCGTCGCCGGAGCCGCCCGTGCGAGCTCCATTTCCGATTTGCTATTCTCGGCCTTAAACCACCATTTCGGCCGCCACCCACGGCCAACTTTCACTACCATTAGCTTCACCGACCTCAATAGGCCCTACCCTATCAATTTCAAGTCTTCGTTTGACTCCGTGCAAATTTGGGTTTACAGTGTATTCGGCCACAGTGTTTTTACACTGTGGAGTTGCTGATTTGGTGCTTCCAGTTCCTCCGTGATCCTCCTAAAATTATTATCAAGCGCTGTAAGTATTTCTCCAAAAGACTTTTAAGACTTTAATATATTTTTGCACTAACTTGTTTTATAAACTGTGAATTGGTTATCTGGTTGTGCTAATAACTGTTGGTTGTTGATTTCATGGCATTGTGCACTCATGCGTGGGTATGTGTGTGTTTTGAGGAAATTGTATTTAAGGCTTTTTGGGTGTGTGCGTATCACCCTCAAGCCAAGATGGGATATTATCTCGGTGGAGCTCCTCTGGACACTCGGGAGCGGAATATATTGAGTGTCGTCCCCTGGGGCTTTTGCCCGGGACTTGGACGGGATGGTAGCGCTCTCGATCCGACTCCGTGACTCCTCGGGCTGGCGGGGGTCAGAGGATGCCTGGCTATGTACGCGGTGGACGCGGAACTGGGCATCACTCATGTATCACTTGCACGGTCGTTACCCATGGGGTGAAGATGGGAAGCCAGAGTATGTAGATGGTCCCTAGGGGAGGCCATAGTGCATACGGTTAAAATTGGAATTAATGTAATTATTCCTGAATTGTTAATTTGTGCCAAATGGTGTTTTTGGCGTGTGTGGAAAAATTATGATTTTCGAGAAATGGTGTTTTCTCGGGTTTTACGCTTGGGTCATCATGTGCATGCATAATGTTGGTTGTTTAAATATATTTATGGTCTTTGAGCTTTTTGGGTTTTACTTACCTGCGGTTTCATTTTGTGGGACTGTAGTTTTTTTTGTTGCAGCTTTTGAGGAGGCTGAGCCCGAGGATGCTGCTCCGCCTGATGAGTTGGGACATTGGCTATATTTGTGTATTTAAAGATTTTTGCTGCTTTTGCTTATTGTATTTTATTTGATTTGATGTTGTTTTGTAAATAAAATCGTATTATGTTGACATGTGGATTTTCAGTACTCTGATATTGTATTAAACTCTGGTACTTAGTTATTTGACTTAACCGTTCCGCTGCGTATTTTATTGTACACGTGTTGCATTGCACACACTCAGCACATGTCGATGGGGTGCGTGACCGTGTTGTCATCATCCCGGGTGTCTCGATTTCCGTGTGTGTCCGTACATGGAAGTTGGGGGCACCACAGGTGACGCCGTAGCTTCATCACATCATCCTGACATGACCACGGAATCAGCCCGAGCTATGGCTGCAATTAGGGATGACATTGTCATTTCTATGTTGGCATAGAGGGGTGGTCATTGAATAGTAAATTCCTAACTTAACATGTATTTAATAAATATTTTCAGTGTATGGGTGTAGTTTTGTTATTGAAATTATTACTTCAGAACAACTATAAGAAGAGTCATAATGTTAAATAACATGTGAGTTTAATATTGAATTTGTTAGAATGGTAAGGAAAAATAAGGAAAAGGAAAAAATAAAAGTACCTGTAAAAATAACTAGACCATCAGCAGACACCCTTGCAAATTCTAGAAAGGTCTTGTTCATGAGGTATTTTGGAGACAAATAATCCAAAGCGTCTGATACAATAACAAGGGAAAAAGACTTTGCTCTATAAGGTAGCGGGAACTTGATATCAGCCACGCGTACAAGGCCTTTTCGCACTAGATTCTTGCAAATTCCATCAGCATCCTCTATGTCATATGGTTCCACACCCCATGCCTCAGTTTCATCTTCTTTTAACAAGTTAGAGACCACTGAACAACTATCAGGGCCTACATGCAAAATTTTGTGCATGCTGTCACCGTATGCTTTCTTTAGCATAGGTATTGCTCTCTGAACTTCTTGCGTGCATGTAAAGTCACCTGCAAGATGAAATGAATTTCCAACTTGTATTCATACATATGGTTGAGGGCATATTGCTGATGGTGATTTATTTGCACTAACTTAAAACTCGCTTTTGGCCAATAGGAATTGAACTTTTAACAGCCAAAATTTTTAAACCGACTGATTTCGATCTGATACAGATCGAAACACATCTGAGACATTCAGAACTTGTCTACCATTAAATGCTGCAAGATACATAATAGGCAGCAAAACATGACCAACTCCAGATAGGATCATCGTGTAAAGCAGATCATATTATCTCAAGTAGCATATGAG